>APFE030278983.1:0-14627 GCA_000404065.3 Pinus taeda
GAAGTAACAATATCTTTAATGTTATTTATGTTTTGCAATGCATCATTCTCGTTGATCTCCAAATAGTTTAACCAGGCCCTTGTGTCTTTATGCCACCCTTGATTGAGCCTTAGGTGGTTTTGGCTGGAAGTTAAAGCTAGCTTAGGAAGTCTATGATTGTCTATGTTATTGAGTTTGTGTTTGTACAACAGAAACCTAATCATAGCTAGTCTCTCAATAGCGGAAATACCTGCTTCTATAAGGAGAATAGGATAGGGTGTATTACTTTTAATTTTCAAGTTATAAGTTATAGAGTGGTATCAAAGCGAAGATTCAACACTAGGACTGAATTGGGCCAGCTTTGGGGCAAATTGAGAAAATTATGGGTTCACTGCCACTTATTTGAGGAAAATCCCAATGATGAAAAAGATGGAAATTTTTCCTTTAGTGCCAAGCAAAGCCTAAATTCATTAATTAAATTTAATTACCAATTGGAAAAAAATTCATTAATTTTAACTTTAAAAGACTAAATTTCCTCCGCCCAATTTAAGCCTTATTTAATTTATTAATATTTTTATTTTTTAAAATGTAATATTCTTTAAATTATACTTTTAATTTTATAATATATATATTTATATAATATATAACAATACACGAAGGTGTTAAGAACGATTGTAATAAATTTAAAATGAATAAACTTTCATATATATATAATCCCCTCACCTAAAATCATGAGGAGAACCATGCCATTTATATTGGAGCGTTGAAATTAAAATAGGTTACACTGCGTCTTTTTAACTTGCTTAGTATATGATATTAAGCATAACTGATATGTTAGTATATTCCTATGTTTTCTGTTTTATGAGCACTATAACCATTCGAAATTCTACGTTAATTCATGGTTATTAATTATCTATATACGTACATATGTATACAATCACAAAGAATCACAAAGAGAGAAGTTAATCACAAAGAATCACATAAACAAGAGGAGGGAGTCCATATGCTACAAAAGTGCATTTAATTTCCAAGCAATACAGGCTGGTTGAGGGCGAGCACACTTCTTTAAATTTTTAGGCATGGAGGAATCGAGAAAAATCGGTGAATCTTCCAAAGGCCATAGATTTCAGGTTGTAAATCAGATTTGGGCATATGACCAGTCGTTGGAAAGCTAATTTTGGGTAGAAAATAACCATGCACCCATAAATCTGGTTTGCATTTTTTGAAGAAAAGCTACAGGAAATTTTCGAGGGACAGAACAATTAAGTAGGTTGTAATTTTTACAAGGACAATTTTCCACTTGGGTATCAAAATAGCACAAGTAGATAGTCAATAGAAAGCTATTGACAAGGAGAATGACCTGGAAAATCCAAATTTTTAAATTCAACAATAAGTTAGGGTGAAATTTGTAGGGAAATCTACAGGTGCAATTTTTAGAGAAAATAACAATAATTAATTAATTAATTAAAAAATTAAAAAAAAATAAAAATCTTAATGGGCAAGAGTCCAAAAGATGCCTAAAGGCCTTACAGTGACAAGGAAGCACTCTGGGCTAAAAGTATAAGCCCAATTAATAATGAATCTGAATCTAATGGTCATGGTATAGACCCACTAGAGGGGGAATATTTTGAATAAATGGTCAAAAGTCTAAAGTTGGAAGTGTTCAACTATAAAGCAGACAATGAAAAGCTGATGAAAGAGAAACAATAAATTAATAACCAAATTTTACAAAGCCTAAACCAAGTTTAGAGAGACTTTGGCCAGTAGACCAAGTCAAAACTAGCATATGAGCACAATGCCAAAACTAGAGAGAGGGGCACTGGGAGTGCAAGACATTCTAAGAGTGATGCTCAACAATACCATCACACATCAAGGAAGACTAGTAAAAGGGCATATTCTATATCGAAATCCAGTAACAGTCTTAGTGTGTCTTCAACTAAGAAATCAAGTAGAAAATTAGATACAGAAAATTTGCAAAGGGAACTGAGAAAAATTAAGTCACCCACCTTTAATGGAGAGAACAAGAAAGGGGAGGAAGCCTAAACTTGGTTGTTGGAGATGAGAAAATATATCTTCAAATATTCCTCAAATTTAGAGGCTAGAGTGGCCATATATCATTTAAAAGGCAAGGCTAATCTCTAGTGGGAACAACTCAAGGCAGTCAAACACTTGGATGAAAGGCGGATCACTTGAGAAAAATTTAAGGAATATTTCCAAAGAAAATATTTATCATAAAGATATTATAAACGAAAAATGCGGGAGTTTTTTTGAGCTACAACTAGGACACATGACCATGGAAGTGTATGGTTGAAGGTTTGTGGAGTTACTAAGGTATGTCCATTTTATTAAAGATGAAAAGGTTAAAATCCATTGGTTTGCCGCCCTTTTATGATGATAAGAAGAAATATGACGAACCAAAAATTGTGGAGGAAACTATGAGAAAAGTAAAACAATTGTATGAGAAGAATAAAATTAGGACCTTGTTGCATAGGGTTTTGGAAAATAAGAAAAGGAATTTTATGGATCAAAGAAAGAAGGGTTACAAACCCTTTCCATTTAACAATAACTTCCAGTCGGGCCATCAAACAACCCATGCCTCTAATAATCCATAAGGGGCAATTCTTCAAGTAAATGGCTTCATCCCCCAACTATTAAATGTTGGGGCTGTAAAGGATATCATCAATTCAGAGATTGTCCTCATAAGGCAAAGAAGGTGAGGGCTATGCATATAATGCAAGCGACAACTACTGTGGATGATGTGGGCAGAGGCACTCCAAGAATTTTTGCAACCTTGGATAATCGACAAGTGGAGCATCAAGCTCATATGATAGAATTTGAAGGTAAGCTAAAAAATAAACCAAATTCTATTTTAATTGATTTTGGAGCCAAACATAGTTACATTATTATGAATCTGGTTGAAAAAATTAATTAGAAGAAAATTAAATATTTCAAATCTTGGTTAGTACATCTAGCTACAGGTATGAAGAGAAAGGTTACAAAATTAATTAGAGACTACCCAATTGAAATGAATGGGCTGGGAATAACAACCAACTTTAATCTAATTTCTTTGGGTGCTTATGATTGCTTGATTGGCATGGATTGGTTGGAAAAGCACCATGTAATACTTGATTGCTACAATAAGTCTTTTAAATGTATTGATGATGAAGGACATCAAAAACAGGTTCAAGTAATTTCTAGATTGATATCCAATGGAGAAATATTAGCCATGCAATTGAGAAATAATTTTAAGAAAGGATGTGAGATCCTTGGAACTCATTTGGAGGATAAAAATATAGTATAACAAATTAATATAGGAAATTACCTAGTGCTTCAAGAATTTTTTGATGTATTTGTACAAATACCCAGATTACCTCCAAGGAGGGAAATAAATTTCTCTATTGATCTAGTGCCACGAAAAGTATCGGTATCTAAAGCATCATACAGAATAAGTACGCTAGAGCCTAAAGAATTACAGAGGCAGCTGGAGGAATTACTAAAGAAGTGATATATACATCTCAGTGTATCACCGTGGGGTGCTCCAATTCTCTTTATTAAAAAGAAATAAGGTACAATACAGTTGTGTATTAACTTTCAACAACTAAATAAAGTTACTATTAAAAATAAATACCCACTGGCGAGGATTGATGATCTCTTTGATCAACTGTGTGAAGAAAAAGTATTTTCCAAAATTGATTTAAGATCTGGGTATCACCAACTGCATATTAAGGAAGAGGATATCAGTAAAACAACGTTCCAAACTCGTTATGGGAATTATGAATTTGTTTTAGTACCTTTTGGTTTATCTACTTCAATGGGAGTTTTTATGTGTAATGAATGAAGTCTTTAGCAAATACTTAGATAAATTCATCATTGTGTTCTTAGATGACATCTTAATATATTAAAAAACTGAAGAGGAACATCAACAACACTTGATATTGGCTCTGCAAGTACTATGAGAGCATCAACTTTATGCTAAGGTGAGCAAATGTTCATTTTATTAGAGATAAATCCACTATTTGGGTCACATTATTTCAGAAGATGGGATAGTTGTGGACCTAGAGAAAATTAAGGATATTAGAGAATGGACAACTCTAAAAAATGTTTCCAAAATTATGTCTTTTATGGCTCTAGCTGAGTATTATAGGATATTTATCGAAGGGTTTTCTCGAATTGCATATCCAATCACTTTTTTACAAAAAAAAGGTGTAAAATTTGATTGGACACTTGAATGTGAAACAACCTTTCAACATTTAAAATTTTTATTAACCAATGCTCTCGTATTAAAAATTGTTGATCCAAACCAGAATTTTCTAGTGTCGACAAATGCTTGCAAAGAAGGATTGGGGGGTGTTCTCATGCAAAATGGGTAGGTAATTTGCTACAAGTCCAAAAAGTCGAAGTTCACAAAAGGAATTATGCTTCCCACGACTTGGAGATTTTAGCTATCATTCACGCACTAAAAATGTGGAGGCATTGCCTCGTGGGAAGAAGATTTGAATTCCAGACTGATTGTTATGCGTTGTGGCATTTATTTGAACAACCAAATTTAAATGCACGACAAATACAATCACTGGAATTGCTGGCATAATAGAATTTTGAAATTTAATTTATTAAGGGGAAAGAGAATCACGTGGTTCATGCACTTAGCCTAAGAGTACATGTTATGCATGTCACATCAATCAATAGCTATGAAACTGATTTGATGGGAATAATTCTATAAGTTGGTAATTTAGACCAACAATATATGAAGATTAAAAAAAAATTATAGCAAGGCACAACACATCAGAGCTTTCAAGATTTTGAATTAGGACCAGAGAATATTATCTTATAAAAAATAAGAATTTATGTGCCAAATGTTCTAGCAGCTAAAGAAATAATTCAACATGAAATGCATAGGGTACCATATGTTGGTCACCCCGAGTATCAGAAAACACTGAGTGCATTTAAGAGAAGATTTTACCAGCCAAGTTTAAAGAGGGAAGTGGTTAATTATATAGTTGGGTGTATGGAATACCAATGGGTGAAATATGAGCATAAATACCTAGCTGGTTTGTTACAATCGATTCCCATCCCAGAGTGGAAATGGGAGATAGTATCCATTGATTTTATTACTAGTTTGCATAGAAAAACAAGGTGAGATGAATCCATAATGGTTGTAGTTGATACAAAGTCTGCCCATTTCATTCTGGTAAGGTTAATGCATAAAGAAACAAATATTGCAGACATTTATGTGTGGGAAAATGCTAGGATTCATAGGTTGCCTAAGGCAATAATTTATGATAGAGATCCAAAATTCACATCTAAGTTTTCGACCAAATTATTTAAAGGTACCAAATTCAACTTTATTACCACATATCATCGAGAGTCTGATGGACAGACGGAATAGGTGAATCAAATAATTGAAGACATGTTGTGGATGTATGTGATGGATAAACCATCCAAATGGGAGGACTACCTCCATCTGGTGGAATTTTTGTATAATAACGGGTACCAAGCATCATTAAAATGAGCCCATTAAAATCTCTATATGGTAGAAAATGTAATACTCGGGTTAGTTTGAGTAACCCATTGGATAGAATTATGGTGGGCCCTAAATTGCTCAAAGACATGAAAGAGAAAATGGTTAAAATCAAGAAAAATTTAAAAGCTAACCAGGATAGGAAGAAAAGCTATGCTGTCAGGAACAATACAAGCAACGAATTTAAAGTAGGTGACCATGTATTTTTTAAAGTAAAAGCGAAAAAGAGCTCATTAAAATTAGGAAATTGTCTCAAGCTAGCAGCTATATATTGTGGGTTGTTTGAGATCTTGGAGAGGAAAGGCCCTATTGCATATAGGCTTACATTGTATGCATCTTTACATATTCATGATGTATTTCATGTTTCATTTCTCAAGAAAAATGTGTCAGGCACTATCACGTTGTTGATTGGAAAATGATTCAGGGGGAACCCGAGGGAGATTTCTAAGTTCAACGGTTGTGAATTTTAGACACCAAAATCAAGGTGCTACAGAATCAAGCCATGGGCATGGTAAAGGTAAAATGGGCAGTGCTCAATCCTGAAGATGTGAACTAAGAACAAGAAGAGGCCATGAGGGTAGAATACCCTCACCTTTTTAACTGACACATTGTATATGTTGTATATTTGTATATATGATGCACTATGGATAATGCATAAAATAAGGGGGGAGGGAATGTAATTCCCCCACCTGTTTTGATAATGTATATACGTGTACCTTTTATATTAGGATAGTGGGCTGGAAATACTTTATTTACCTACATGCCCATGTAGTTCCAAAGATACTGATATGCCTATTTTGGCTAAGTGGCTAGAGGATCCATGATGTGAATATTATAAATATTGTAAATGTACATATCCTTGAATATTAATAAAATAAGGCTAGCTGCAGATCCCACTCCACTGAAAGAGCATGGGGGGAACAACTCCAAGGAAAAAGGCAATGATTTGATTTTTTGGTGCAAAGTGCGCTTGGGATCCATGAGGGCTCTAGAGGGTGCCACATGGAAAGTTAAGCCATGCATATATAAACAAGTGTAGGTTAGATATTTGGGGGTGGGGGATTGGTCAGTGTGTCCTAGGGGAAAGGACTTTGAGACTGACTGATGGGCAATGGGTCCTAGGATTGAACTCTGGACTAGACAAGGTGTAGTTATTAAGTTAATTGTGCCTTATGGATGCATCCCGTTCTTATGATATGAGCCCCAATGTTTACGGTTTATGGTCTGGAGCCCCAATGTTTACGGTTTATGGTCTGGAGCCCCAATGTTTACGATTTATCATCTGGAGGATGCCTGAAGCCCTTGAGCATCACGACTACTGGTTTGGCACCTTGGTAATTACCCTGGAGGGTGTCTAGAGCCCTGGAGCACCATGACTGTTGGGTTGGAACCCTGGTCTTGGACGTATGGATATTTTTCAGTTATAGTTTCCTTTGGAGTTGTTATCATAGCTCGAGGGTGGCTCGGCAGTTAAGATTATGAACCACCAGGTCTATGACTAGAAGGAACATGGAGAGCCTACAACTAGTTGACTCGTTATTCTAGATAAGTACCATATTACCTGATGTGTTTATGTGTATTATTTTTATGTACAATTATGCATTTTCAGTGATAAAAACAAATTTGGGTAATTTTTGTGATATTATATGTATCTATATATATATATATCTATATATATATAAATATATATATATTATATATATATAGAGAGAGAGAGAGAGAAGAGAAGAGAGAGAGAGAGAGATGAGAGATTATGATGCAGTGATGTGGTGCCTTATAATGTGTTCTAGTATTGAACTGATTAATATCAGATGGGGTTTCATGTAATTACATGAATGCTTTTGCTATGGTACTTAACTGTTGATATCTACGATGTGGAGAATATACAGTAAATTGTACTGCCTTGCATAATTAATTACAATTGTTTGACATAGGCTAAATTATGGAAGAAAAAGGAATAATTATTATTGTATATGTTTTATGCATTCTAATTTATTTATTGCACAATATTGTTGGGAAGTGTTCTTAGTCGAGGATGGGAACATTACATTTCCTCTGTTTTTATTTCTATTTACTCCATCTTTGATCTGTATTGTCTTTCTATTTTGGGAGATTCTTCAATTTGATTTTTGAGTTTCTTTGGTTAGCGTGGACGATTTCCTTTGGCTCCCTGCTAGTAGAGGAATTCATTAGAGTTGTGTTAGGTTTCCCTATTTGGAGTTTATTCACTCCCATTTTCCCAAATATCGATAGTTCATCATTTCATATTCCCCTCTTCCCTACTATAAGTACTCTATTCCCCCTCCCCCCCTGCAAAATAAGCAACTCCCTCTTTTTGTTAGTCATGACATTCTCTGCTCCTGGTCTTTCTGTTGTCTCTTTGCCTTCCGTCACCATGTCCAAGCCAAGGCATCTTAATGTTTGTAGGGGGGTGTAAGGAACTTTTTTCCCTCTAGTTGCAGGGCTCATTTTTTTGTTGAACGGTATGTAGCCATCTACGTTCCCTTTGTTCCACCTAGCATTAGAACCAAATATTCAAGAGGTGGAATGAGAGGCATGGTTGGAATGAAGATTCACCATTGATGCATATGTGGAGGCTAGGGTGGGTGTCTAGGTCCCAAACACGTACAATACCAAAACATAAAACATTAGATACATGTAGACTATCAAAATTTACTGGCAATTGAAAATCATAATCAGGAAAGTCTTTGGTGGAGTGCATATATACTCACTAAGAAATTTGGTTATGCATAGATGAACAACAAAGACAGACTAGAATTCTCAATGAAAGACTCTCCTCCATGAAAAAAAACATAGTTGATCTAGTCTTTACTATTTGAGATGAAGAGGAGGATAATTTAGACACAATTCAAGTGGACTCAACCTCCTAATCTATAAACTTTCATTTTTTTTTTGTAATGTTGTTTATAGAAATAAGGCTACACCTCTAGATATGATAATTAATGTTAATGATATTAGGAATGTAGAAAATTATATAGTGTATTATTAAGACAATTTTATTTTCAACTGGATAAAAAAATTCTTATTATTTTATTAGTATGGTTTCCATTGTAGTACACCAATAATAAAAATTATTTTTTTATTTGATGCAATTTTCTAAATAATATAAATACTTAACACTCGAAAAAAAAAGTTTTTTAAATTAAACTTTCATATATGCTAATCATATAAGAATTAAAAACTTAAAAAAATGAAGGATGTCTACTTCAAATGTTAGAAGGTTAAGTAATATCTCCCTGATCTTATGTCATGGGTATTTTTTCTATATGTTGGTAGACTTTGAGAACATCAACAACTAAATTATGTGGATTGCAGATTTCATAATATTTGGGGGAAATTTGATACGAGTGAAGTCGACTTCTATATTTCAATTAGATTTCATAAATATTTCACTGCGCCACTTTACTCCATTTCCAAATCTACAATCAACACAAGATAGATAAAAGCAACCCCATTTCAAAAAAATATTAACTTAATGGTACATGAGTAGAAAAAAAAAGTCCTTACTACACAGTGAAGCCATGTTCTAGGAAGTTTGATCTACATGTAAAATTATTAGAGCACAGATATGGATCTAGCTTAATAATAATGGCACAAACTTGCAAGAATTGAAAATGAAAATTTGAATAGAGAATTAATTAGATTACTCAATATTTTTTTGAGAATCAATACATAAAACAGCTAAGTTAAGCTTAATTGTACATGCAATAACTAAGGCTAATTAAAGATAAATAATGCTAAGTGTGCATTATGTTATGTTAATGTGCACATGCACCACATGCAAGCACTAGAGTTAGCTAACTAAAACCAAGCGCACACCACATGTAAGCACTTGAGTTAACTAACTAAAGGAAAGTGCACTTCACATGCAAACACTAGAGTTTAACTGAAGCTAATTAAGGCTAACTAGGTGCATGTGCACCAACACCTCCCCTTAAGCATAACTTCAGAGAGTGTGATGGAAAATGAAAGAGTCTTAACAACAAGGCCATTTTAGGTACCCATGTACAATGCATGAAAAGAGGAAACAAGGAAAACCCGATGGGAAGAAAACATCCCCTCAAAATATAATGCAAAAAAAAGTAGAGAAAAGACAACTGCTAAGAAGTTGTGCCTTTCACCCTAAGATGACCTTGTGGAAATCGAAACTTCTGATTAGTGAAATTCTTGGTGAAGATACTGAAAATCTGCTCAAAACTGGGACAATACTGAAGATCAATGATCCCATCATGAATTAATTCTCTAATGAACTACATGTGGATCTCAATATGTTTTGTCCATTTTCGTTGCACTGGATCTCTGAAAAAAATTAGTGTAATCTGATTATCACACCATATGATAGTCAGATGATGGACACTGATACCAAGATGAGAAAGGAAATGTTGTAGCCAAATGGCCTAAATAGTGGCATTAACTGCTCCTCTATACTAGCCCTATACTTATGCAAAGAAATGGCAACATGCTTCTTGATTGGCTCACAAATTGGGCCAGATCCCAAAATAAGTACACAATCAGAGGTGGACTTGAGTCAAGGTTGTTTCCAACCTAATCTGAATATGTGAACCTAATGAGATCCAAAGAACAACTGGCTGTATAATGAATCCCATAGGTGATTGTCCCTTGGACATATTAAAGGATGCACTTTGTAGCTTTCCAATGTAACTCATGTGGCTCTTGCATGTATCTAGAAACTAATCCTACAATATATGAGAGATTAGGACACGGGTGACTAAGATAAAGAAGAATCCCCACAAGCTGACGGTATAATGTGAAAATCAACCAATGGTGTGTCATTTCCATTCTCAAGCTTTATCCCTAATAAGAAAGTTGTGGTTTTTGGCTTGTAGTCGGTCATGTGAAATCATGCCAAAATATATCTAGGATACTTTGGGGTAGAAATGGTAATCCCATAACCACTCTCATTGATCTCTAGTCCAAGGAAAAAATTTAGCAAGCCCATGTCTGTCATAGAAAATTGCTTATGCAAAGCAGTTTTAATCTTAACAATTGCAAAATATTAGCTACCTGTTATCAAAATATCATCTACGTAGAGTATTATGATCGACAAGGACTCAATTTTCTTCAACAAATAGACATTGGAATCATATTTGCAACACACAAAATTTTGAGATAACATATAGGAATCCAACTTTGCATACCATGCTCTAGGTGCCTACGTGAGGTCATAGAGAGACTTCTTTAGTTTGCACACTAGAGATAAATTTTACACATATCCCTGTGACTGTTCCATGTAGATTTCCTCCTTGAGATCATCATGAAGAAAGGAATTTTTCACATCCATATGATGCACCTTCCATCCTCTTGATGATGCAATGGAGAGCTAGCCGAATGGAATCCATTTTTTCCACTGGAGAAAAAGTCTCATCATAGTCAAAACCATGTACTTGTTGAAAGCCTTTTGCCACCAAATGTGCCTTATAACAACTAACTTGGCCATCTATTGTTTTCTTGGTCTGAAAAACCCACTTGCACCTAACAAGTTTACAATTAGAAGGTAGTGATCCAAATAGATGTTGGGAAAAATACTAGAGGGGGGGGGGGAAGGAGTTAATCATTATTTTCAAACCACTAAACTTTTCAATTGCATATCCTAATTTCTGTACGCAAATTTACTAAAGGGAACTCGTGTGTGTACGTGACTGTTATTCATACAACTAACATATAACCAGTATAATATTTCTTAGTTAATTTATCTTCTGATAATATTAATGCAGTTCATCAATACTTCATTCAACATTATATAAATAGTAACCATGTGCAGTAAGAACAAAATAAACCATCACACATAAGAAAAACACATGAACACCTGGATTTAAGGTGGAAAGAAATTGTGGGAAAAAAACCACTGTTGTTTTCGTCTCTTTCTTCTTTTTAATATAAAGAAAAAGTTCTTACAATATTTAATTGGTGTGGACTCATACCAGTACACAGGAACCTACCTGCATAAAGCTACAACCTTCGCTCGTTCTCCAGAACCCACTAAAAGGGAGCTCCAACCCCCTGATCTCATTTGCTGGAACCCACCAGAAGGGAGCTCCAAACCCCTGATCTGATTTACCAACTACCACTGAAAGGAAGCTTCAACTCTCTAATTGAAGGCTCTAACCTTCAACACCTATGAGGACCACATTTCATAAATTTTCATACTGGATCCCCCTGCTACAACATCTCACAACTTGTAGGTCATGTTTCATCAAATTTTCAGACTGGACCCACTACCAACATGTAAGCCTAAAACCAATTATCAAAACTAAAACTTATCACTGTAACTCAACCATTGAACCAACCAATAATTGAACCAATAGAACCAACCAATCACTGAAACCAAATCACTGAATCAATTGAAATCCGAATAAATCAACTTAAACAACCAGAACAGTGAGAACAATGTAACAAGAATACCAATCAACGTATTACACATCACAGAAACCATATTCTGTTACTATAAACCCTGATCAACTATGTGTCAAAATATGTACGCTACATTATAGTAGAAAACCCGCTTGTGTAGGCGCTTTCCATGAAGAATACTTGTGTATAGATAATAAACTACTGAATTCTAAAAATTGAACCGCTGTGATTATGAAATAAATACTGAATCATACTCAAAACTATTGCATCATTCTGAAACAACCACAGAACCTTCATTGAATTTCAGTCACAAACAACAAGTATCTTCAACATACTTCAATCAATCAATCCTTAATAAAAACATCATTATTTAAGCCCATATCATCAAGAAGAATTCATTGACAGACATCATAAACATAATAAGACTAAATAAACTGATCAAACATCATTCTAATCAAAACCCTAGTTTTTGTACGCATTTTCCTTAAAGCATATCCGCGTGTATACATGATTTTCAGGAAACAAACCCGCACATACGCGATTTACCAATATCACGCTTGCGTGTGTACACATATTTTAGGCTATAAAACCAACATACAAATTTGCAATTTTTTATTCAAACCTATGCTACAACATATAACTTCAGACATACCTAGATCTCGGCATACACAGAAAAATCACATGTCGAGTCACTATCAACACAGATTAAATCTCCTCATATCAATATTGTCATCTAAGATCTATTGGATATCATCCATCATTAAATTCTCAGGTGCATACTTAGTTTTAGATCAAGCAAAACATCAATAGCACATTACATGCATATTTACTTCAGATCTAGCTATTCATAAGATATTCATCACTTGCACACACACTACCACTTTGATCTTCATATTCTTATATAGCTTAGCCTTTATTCAATACCACAGGTCAAAACCATACTCCAACTGATGGTTTTCTTAGATGGGATCAAAACATCCACTATCATGTGAATGACACTTGGTATTTACAATACCATGGTGCAGAAACTTTACACACCTTTATTTATTCATACTCACGTGTGTATGCATCTTTGCTTAACATAACCCATGTATACTTCTTGAAATTTCAACTTTGTCATTCATTTGCCTTTGATCAAATTCTATGTCACATGTGGACACATCCTATTTACATCTTCATCAAGTAGGCTTCCATCAAAGGACAATTCATCAGGTAGGTTGCCATGTCACATTAGTCATAATGCCAATAATCTCCCACTTTGGACTTGATGGCAACCACTTTGGTGTTTGGTCACCACCACCGCAACCTGTAGATACCTGTAAAACACATCAAGCTAAGCACCAAGATTTTCAAACACCAATTTAATCTCCCCGTTTGACATCAATGGAAAAGGGATAACCAATGTTGAATGAAGGCTTTCCTAGATATGAACCGTTGAGTATGAACACTGAAGATTGGCCATGCTCCCCTTGAGCTCATGCTGAAATTTATGAAGGATGTACAATGAATTTATGAATCATATGACTTGTCCTATCATTAAGGACTAAAGGAATCAAACTTAAATCAATCACCCAATCACAATGAGTTTACATATTTGAAATCATTATTACATCAACTTCCCAAGCACAATGGGGTTTTAAATTACATCACATGTCCAAAAGGACTGGACCATAATAGTCCATACATGATTGAATTTTACAATGAGTACATCATAGGTCTTTACACGAACTTTACATCAAATGATTGATATGAAATTTATAATCAAGACAAAGAACCTCAATAAGACCATGATAATCATTAGCAACTATCACACACCACATATGATCTACACCATGAGCATCTATCAGCAGTACTAAGAACAGCAACCTATACATGTCCATAATCAATTCACAAGATAAGACAATGTAGCTTCAATACTATCAACCTATTGATAAACACCATTATGTATCAAGAAAACATAATGGCAAAAATGCATTATTGGAAGCATAGAAAATTCTCCCCCTGAACCTATGCCAACTACGCACTGTCAGATCTGATCATATCATCTCATATATCAGTAAGAACTTCAAAGTATCTTCATCAACCAGTCATCCATCAAGGTATTAACAACTTATAAATGTTAGGCCCCTATAATACTAGTGATTCCCCAATTACTATTGTCATTGTATCCCTTATTGTTATTATTGTGCCCCTATTGTCCCCATATGGTTATTAGTATGCCCCTTAGAAACCCACTATTGTTATTTTTGTGCCCTTATGTTATTATTGTTATGTTGGCTTGATTATATTGTGACCCCTTAGACTCCTATATATAGAAGGGAGGTTTAGTCATTTGTATCATCCAAGAATTGTTCATTTGTGTAGTGTAAAGGAGGTTTCCCCCTTGAAGACGCTAAATTCTAAGGCATTGATCTGTCCTTTCTATATTTTGTGAGCTAGTTTCCTAAAATTTGGTATCAGAGCTTTGGATTCTAGGGTTTCACTGCTCCAAATAAGTCATTGTGGAATTTTTGCTATAATTTTTTTTTTGTAAGGCAATGTTTCAAGTAGAAAATCTGTTCGTTCATGATGAGAAGATGTCAGAAAATGTTGAGTAGGAATAGCCCGTTCCTAATCAGAAGACACCAGAAGAAAGTCCAGAGGAAATAAGGGCAGAAGAAGAATTAGCCCAAGAAATAACAGAGCCAATTAAGGTTCTTGCCCCGGAATAGCCACCCCAGGAAGAAAATCAGGAAGC
>APFE030278984.1:0-38810 GCA_000404065.3 Pinus taeda
ATTTCCACTGCATATTTGTGTATATGGTTATCTCTGTAATTTGTTGCGTTCCTGTTTAAATCCGGATCAGTGGTATCAGAGCGGTCTGCTTTTCTCTGTTTTTCTTTGCATGTCCCCAACAAGGTCGGGATATAAGGAGTTAGGGCTTGAACTGGTTGAACCTTTGCAAGACCAGCCTCGCAAATCCCGACGGCCTCCCATGGCGGACGACGAGAAGAAAGACGAGGGGGGAGGAGATCCCATCAAAATCTTGCCTCGAAGAAGCCCTCGAGCGGCAAAGGAACGCGATGATGGATAACTTTGCGCAGATTCTTCAGCGATTACCCAGAGGCGACGCATCGGCTTCCAACAGCTACTCTGGAAACACCACACCCTTTAAAGTACAAGTTAACTTTGAAATCCCCATCTTCGAGGGTAAAATAGACGCAGATACCGTAGATAAATGGTTAAATATGCTAGATGGGTATTTCTCTGTTCATGAATTTTCAAGTCGGAAAAGATTGTTTTCGCTCTTCTCAAAGCAGCCCCCCACGTCAAGGACTGGTGGGAAACCTACTGCGAGCAGAAGGATGAAAGTAAAGGCTCATTATTTTCAGCCGCACCCACTTGGAATGACTTCCGGGATGCCATCAAGGAGCAGTACTACCCTGTCAAAAGCTATGAGGACAAGTACATCAAATGGACCACACTGCGGCAAGGACGAGACCAAGATGTGCCGGAGTTCACAAACATCTTTCACACCCTTCGTACACAGTTGGGTATCAAAGATTCTGAGCTGCATTTGGTACTCAAATACCGTGGCTGCCTACATAAATACATTCAGGAAGAGATGGAGTTCTTGGACATCTCTTCACTCGGCACAACATATCGATATGCTGTCAAAATCGAGCAAAAGTTAAAACAGAAGAAGCGAGACTTTGGATCTGCGAATCAGAAGACCAAAGGACAAAGCCAAGGCGGGGTGACCCAAGCCAACCCGTCCAAGCCACAAGAAAAGAACAACACCACGAAGCCGAAGAAGGACACAGGAAAGTGGTGTGAGTTCCACAAGAGTCCCACTCATAACACAAGTGAGTGTCGGACAAAGCAGTCATTGGTGGCCGAGTTGAAGGCTTCCAAATCAGATACATGTTCTGACCCTGAGCCAGAACCTGACAAGGAGAATGGCAAAGGGAAGCAGATCATTGATGCAGATCCCAGCGCCACTGTTGCCACTGCCAAGATCCAGAAGAATGAGCCCGAAGAGCCAGAGGAGGGGGAACGTCTTTTCCACTCACAGATGTGGGTGAAGGGTTCGCCGCTGCAATTCATTGTCGACAGTTGCAGCCAAAAGAACCTTATTTCAGCAGAGGTCGTGAAGCGGTTGGGCCTACCGACTACACCACACCCACAGCCATACAGTATCGGGTGGCTTCATGAAGGACGAGATCTCAAAGTCGCCAGCAGTGCCGCCTTCCCTACAGCATCAAGCCATTCAAAGATGAGGTATTGTGTGATGTTACACCTCTGGATGTTTGTGATGTATTATTAGGCCAACCATACTTGTGGAGGCGACATGCTGTGTATGAGTCAAGGCCTCGTGCTCGCGCTGTCATTATTTCTTTGAATAATTCATTATACAGGATACCGGAGGTAGCCCCACCTACCGCCACATCTTTGATCACTGCTAAGAAAGGTAGCAAGCTCATATCACACACCAGGAAATTCATCTGTATGGTTCACTCCCAAAGTAAGGGGAAGATCGTTGCTACATCCATGACCACCGCAAAGGGTTCCTCCACACAGCAGCAGCAGCAAAGGGATACGATCATGACAAAACATAGGAACAACTTCTCCTCACCCATAGGGGTAGCACACAAGCTTCAGGTGGGCAACAATGTCTGGTTGCATCGATAGAAAGAACGCCTTACCAGAACCCATCAGAAGCTCAGACCACTCCAACATGGTCCTTACAGCAGTACCAAGCTTGTGGGGAACAACGCTTTGGAGCACAGCATTCCTCCATTCCTTCACCTGCACCAAGTGTTCAATGTGGACTGTCGTCGACCATGCTTCCCACCATTACTGGACACATCAGAGATTGCAGGACAAGTTCAACAAATGGAGGAAATCAACGTAATGGGGACCATTGCTTCCTAAGGCGGGAGGAATGATCTAGGTGGATGTTGGTGGCCACCCACCTATCCCATTTGGACCCCTGCAACTGTCTCTTTCAGTTTTTGAGTTTCCGTAATTATAGCACAGTTTACTATTTTTAGCAGTTTTTTCGGGTCCTAAACTTCCGGAGCCGTTTTGAGGCCCTAAATGACGTTTTTTGGGAAATCTTGGGGCAACATGGGTCAATAGACCGATGTTGCCCTTCTCAAAGTGGTAGTTCTCGGATAGATCTTTCTAACGAGCTATCATACGCGTCAAACGAAGATTGTATGCCAAAGTTACGACCCCGAGAAATTGATGTACCAATTTACCCAAAACGGGGCCCACAATTTGGCGTTTCATCTTCTAAGGGTCGGTTTTGGAATGTGAAGGGTTTTCCATTGTTTCTCAACAATAAATAGGCCTTCGAGCCTCATTGTAACACAGTTCAGAGGCATGTAGCGACCACATCTCTTTTCAGAGATAAGCTACCATTGCCCTAGCTGGTTTATTTCCATTTCTGGTTGTAAGCATATTTCAGTATTTTCCATTAATGAAATGAAGTATTACTTTCTCTACATCTTTCTGTATATGGTTATCTCTATATTTTGTTGCGTTCCTGTTTAAATCCGGATCATAGAACCAGTGAAAAATATTCGAAAACTCATGAAATTTGTTAAAAAGAAGGGGAAATGCAACTAGAACTCGAAGAAGGGTTGGTTAAAGAAACCATTGTCAAATGCTTGAATCAACTTTTATAGGAGGTCCTATTGCAGTGAATTTGTTAAAGTTCCAAGGAAGCGAAAGTACAATTTTTTTCAACAAGATCAGATCATCTATCAGCAGTCTTATGTGTCTTTGTAAACCCATTCTACAAGTTATGTAATGTAAATGATGTGAGTAAGGCCGTGAATGTATGTAACAACCTAGATAATCTTATTATTTTGGCGAGAATTTCATCCTGGGAGGTTTTTCATCACACTAATTCATTTTTTCTTCTAAACGCGGACAGTCGACAAAATTTTTCCCTCTAGCCCCACCCCAAAACTAAGGTGGAATTATTTGTCAAAGTCTTAGGTGAGTCCTAGTGTTTTAGTAGAGTCTTATGTAAAAGTGATTTGGGAATAATTTAAGCTAATTGAACAAATTATTTTCTTACAAATCACTTGGTCTACTAGCTCATATTGTGTCGCAAATTGGGTATCTTTTTTTAGGGTCTAAGCTGAACGGGTTCTCCCCCTTTGAGGGTTGAAATTGTAAATCTTATGTAAAAAATATTTTAATGCATGGCCCCTCATACTTAGACGCCATGGTTAAAATATTAGAGAGTGCAAAAAATAATTAAATCCTCTCATGTGACAATTAATTAAATTTTCTAGAAAAATTAAATTAAATTCCCAAGCCAGAAATTTAATTAATTAGAGTTAAATTAAATGTCTTAGGAAAATTAAATTCTCCAAGTAAAAAATTTGTGGATCTTAAAAGAATTAATTTTGGAGGTCCTCCACGAAAGAAATATTGGATATTTCAATAAAAGTTGGACCCTTGGGCCTTGGTGGTTAAGTCAAAGTCATTTTTTTGAGGAAATTAGTTCAAAATAATTAATTTTGAGCTAATTGAAATGGAATTAAATGATAAATTCGAAAATTTCTCAAAAAATAAAAATTCAATGGCTAAGATTAAAAGATGATTAATTATTTTTTCGACGATCAAGATTATTTTAACAAGGATCAAGGAAACTAGCCATTATGTTTCACTTGGAGGATTTATCTATAAATTAGAGAGTCCTTTGAGTCTCTAGACATCTAATTTCTGGCTAATAAATTGTTGCTAAAGCATTTGTGTAAACTATTTTCCCGCTGGGAACTATTTTTTCTATCATAATAAAGAATTTGGGGTGCAACTTGAGCTGCACCTTTTCGTTGATTTGTGGTATGTACTGACTACAGGCTTCCTATGTTGTGATTATATATGATTATTTTGAGATAAATACATAGTGTTTGCATGTACTTCAGTCATTGGTCTCCAAGTTCACAAACTGTGGGCAACGACATTTTGCTTGGATCTTAAGTATTTATATCGTGGATTAAATCTTCGTTAGGCTATAGTGTGCATGGGGTTTCTGAAGTGTTTTTAGCCATTCATCAAAGTAAAAGCCATAAAACATTATTTCTCAAAAATTTTAAATTTTCAAAACTCTTGTATATTTTGTAATTTTGTAAATTACAACGAGTGTCCTCCTCCACTTGGCCAGCGTCAACCATTTAAACCCCATCGTCTTCCTTTTCGGCACTTTTAAGGCAGGTCGTGAGCCCTAGAGGCCTTGACATCCTTTCCTAGCCCCTGTGTAAAGGGTTTAAGGCCTCAAGTGGCCTAGCCATGGGCTTGAGGAGCCTCAGCCTCCCTCTAAGACCATAGACAGCTGTCCTAAGGCTAGTCGTGGGCTCTTTAGCCCCAAATCCCTAGTCATTTGCCTTTTTTCCCCAATGTCAAACCTTCTAAGTCGCTCTCCCTCCAACATTGCCTCTTTGTGGCCTCCTCTTGCCTCTTTGACCCCTGATCCGCCCTCCTAGCCTCCTTAGCCCTCAATGCTAGCTTTGGTAGGCCTAGCCTTGACTTTCCTTGGCCTATTTTGCCCTAGTTTGCCCTAGATCCACATCTGAAATTTTTCAAGACTGATTCCTTGGTGGTTTTGCAAGAAAACGTTGCTCAAAACTTGTGTTTTTAGGTGTAAGAACACTGGAGAAATTTTGAGCTACTTGGGCAAGTTGATCTTCAAAGCCTTGGGCCTAGGGTTTACTCTCTAAACCCTTATTTTGCCTCTATTTTATTACAGCAGTGATAACAGTGATAATTAGGCCCTAAAATCACATATATCTTGGTCAAAATCACTCTAAATTGCAAAATCTAAATTTTCATGAATTTTGGCAAGTTTGGCATCTTAGATCTAGCCTAGATCTGATTTACTATTTGTTGGAATTGACTGCATAAATTACTAAATCAGATCTGAAATTTTCTGAATTATACTCTCTAAAGCCCTAAAAATTGAAACTTTTCAATTTGGTGAATTTTTCTTAGTTTTGGGCCTATTGGGCATTAGTTGTGGCATCATTAGCTTGTTGATCTATTAGTTTATTTATTGTTGTAATAACTTGTTTCAGATTTGATTTATCGCTGAATACATCATCAAAAGGTGGGCTAAACACAGATCTACATTTGCTAGTCATTGGAAATTTCATGCTTCATATGTTGGGCAAATTTCATGGTTTAAAGTGTTTTTCTTGCTGATGTCATAAGTTAAATAAGTGTTGATCTATTACTGCTGATCTAAATTGTTGTAAATCTAAAGTTGGCTTATCTCATATTGATCTTAAGAATTGTCTAAGTTTTCACTTAAGAACACTCAAGAATCTAAGTCTAATCTTGTTGATGAAAAAATTTAACTTGAGCATCTAGAGATCTAATTGGCATTGTGATATTGGCATAAGAATATTCTTGAATAGCTTTGATTTGCATCTTGTGGATAAATCTTAAGTTATTATCTATTGATTAAGCATCTTGTGGAATATTGTTGAATATTGGCACTTGTATCTTTAAACTCCTGTCTTGTCTTAAGATTGTTAATTAATCATTGTTAAGTAGTCTTGGTACAAGATAATTCACACTAAGTACTAAAATAACATAAATGAATCTTAACTCAAGATAAATTCATTCAATCTATCTTGCATAAGCATTCTAGGATCTAGCCTGCATTAAGAACTTACCTCCTATCATAAGCTAGGTTGATAGACTCTTAGGGAAGCCCTTTTCCAATTAGCCTGAGGGATTCAACTCTTCTTAGTGGTTAACCCAGTGACCTTGCAGTAATCAAAGCCACAGTCTCAACAGTGCCAAAGGCGCTAAGTGGGCAGAATACAGGGGGAGGTATCATTAATCAGGCCACTGCCTGCTTCCCATTGGCTTCCATTTCACAACTTACGCTCAAGATTGTTTCTCAAAATAGTTAAGGAAAAGGTTCTGTTTAAATTAGGCATATAATTAAAAATAACCAAGACCATTGCATCACACATAGATTCTAGGATTTGCACATCATATAGGTTATTCAATCATTCAATCACCGAGTGTCCATCTAGTTACTTGGCATTAATTTACATTAAGTAAGAATTATGACTCCATAAGGCAGTGCTCTCATATTTGAAAATATAATCTAATTATTAATCTTGCTAAAATTCTACCGAGTAGCTAGTCCAATTATCTGTTTCTTCTAGGGGAGTTGGTTCCCAACTCATTTTCCTTCACCTCATTTCATAGGGATTACCCCCCATAGCTTGTTGTTGGGAGACAACTAGAACGAAGTGGGTTGGGATCAGATTGACAACACCCATCCTGAGCGGTTGCCATGGTGCTTGTACAATCCGGGCGACAACAAGTCCAATGGTAGAGAACTAGTGGATAAAATAATGAGTTGGGTTTCAAACACCTGGGTAAAGAGCCTAAGATATGCACCCAAAATGCATATTGGGTCATGCTACCTGGTCATATTGTATAAGAGGTATTCAAGTGATTTTTGTGACATGATACAAGTTTTCACATGAGAAGCACTCTATTCCTAGCACGATGTTTTAATTCACACTTGATTGTGATTACTTCAGATTGGTCATTTAGAGCTTATATGCTAGAGATCTTGTTCCATGATGGTTTTCCTTGCATAGTGGATATGCTCACCTTTGATTATTTAATGATGATGATAACATGATTTGCTTGATTTTGGCATAGGGATGATATTGTACACATGATGAAAGCGTCTCGGTTCTCCACATAAGATGATGTTGAGCTGATGCTTGATGTGTTGTATATTGTCATATATTTCATTCTTTCTCATGTATGGTGATATAATTTCATATATTGGTCATGACCATGGTGAGCATTGGTATAATCTAATAATGGATCGTAACACCCTAAATTGTCATTATCTGCCTTGTCGTATGATTTTGGGTCATAGTATTCCTCGAGGTAAGTGTTGTCACTCTTGATTTGAGTTGCACTAATAGAGACCTAGGTAGGTGTAGTGTGTCCATTCTTCCCAACCCTCTTTCTCTCCTTGCCATCTTCCCATCACTTCCATGCATGTTTATCATATTTCTATGTATGGTTGACTTATCATATGTCATAGCAAGGTCCATGCTTAATAGTCCCGTGTAGGAAATCCTAATCATAAGAGCTATAAGCTTGAGGTTGACGCAGTGAAAGAAAAATGCTAAATAATAAATTTTGAGCCATGCCATCTGGAAAAAAATGCCTAGTACCCAAAGTCTAATGCTTAACAATGCAAATCTAAATAAAAGAACCAGTCCACTCAAAAAGGAAAGAAAGGGATAGTAAAAAAAATGACTCAAGGAATGGTAATTCAAAACTAAATCCATTGTCTCTTCAAAGGCACTCGTGTGGATGAATATCTTAAATAGACCTTATGTGGGTATGAGAGTCAAATCATGAAGTTTCCCTTCACTTAACATTGCATCCATCACATGAGTGAAAATCACATACTCTTAACTTAGTGTCCTAGGAAATGCTTCTTGTCTTAGGAGTTGTTACATGTAATAGGGGTTGTTGTTGTCCCCACCATGGTTAAACTTGGCTAATGGTATAAATTCAATGATTCATTAAAAATTTAAAGGATGGCACTTAATGATGCACCACCCAGTGGAATATATACTAAGGCAAGACTTATCATGGCGATGGTGCTCCTGCATTTTGGGATTTGTGTAGGTGCATTGAGACTTTTGTACCTACATTGGGACTTGCTTACCTACATAAGGAATTGTGACTATGTTGGGATTAGTGATTGCTTAGAGTGTTGTGATTGCCTTGGGCATTATTACAGGTCGTACACACCTTATTGGATGCCACAAGTGTCGTATCATTCACTCATTTGAGGGGTCAAATTGCCTATTTGACTATTTTGTTGAGGTTGTCACACTTGGAGCCACCTGTGCCTATTGTTCCACTTGTTTGGTGTTATTTGTGGAGGATGTTAGAGGATTGTGAGGGTGCAACTCACCTTCTAGTCATTTCTGTCATGTGTGGGGATTGTTGAGCACTTGAAGGATTATTTTGAGAGGATGAATCTCTTGTTTGCCTTGGATCCACGTGTGTGGAGGTTGTTAGAGCATATTGAGCACATCTTGTTGTATTTTGATGAGGTCGGCCCTCCTAGAGTATGAAAGTTGTTGTATTTTGACCATCTCTATCTCGCTTTTAAGCGAAGAATCCAGTTTGTGGAGGCATCTATTCTCTTGTATTATACATGTAGGATTAACCCACCATATTATATTGTTGTAGACTAGATCATCTTGAGTTTGATAGAGGATATTATTTTTTTGAGTATAGATATAGAGTTGTTAGAGATATAATGCTATGTTATTGTAGGGGTTGTTGAGCTCTTCTTCTATAAATAAGGGACTCCTCCTAATTGTAAGTTTGTTGGAAGCTACTGAATAAAACCATTTGTTGTTGTCTCTTATCTAAGGCTTTGTGAATGGATGATCAACCTTCTTGATATTTGGCAAATGTTCTTGCTGCATTATAATTAGTTTTTTTTTTTTCCCGGGTTTGCATTGTCAAAATTGGCTTGGGTGTCATTATGGTTGGAGAGGTATCTCTAAAACCTTTATGTTTTGTTGTTTGAAGTGAAAGAATTATTGCCCTATTATTCCTTGTGAACAAAAGAAACATTCAATCGCTTTCAAGTAAATAGCACTCCTTAGATGACTTGGAGGCGATGTGGTTATTTACGACCCTTCTCTTCCAAATCCTCGTGATAATTTTCTTGCTAGATCTAAGGATCTTGTTTAGACATCCCTATTTGTTGTTCAAATTTATTGAAGAGTTGTTCCCTAGGTTTCCCTTGGCTAGTGTCCTCATTTGGATCATTGCATCAAATTATCGAAAGAATATTCATCCTTTGGTCCTCTTCTCTTCCATAGTTAGGTCAAGCCCCTCCTTGGATGATCAATTCCACATCCTTGACCTAATTATGGCTCCACTTGGTCCCGTGTGGTCCTGCAACTTTACAATTCTAATTCCACAAAGATCACACAAAGGCCAATTCTCCACAAATATTCTTGGGTCTGGGAAACCTCTTGACAAGATATACTCCCAAACCCTAGCCTCAAGAATCCTCCTAACCTTTCCTAGAGAGCCTATCACCTTGCTTTCCAAGCAAGAAACCCATATTATTTAGTCTTTCCTATGAATGGGCCTTTGGAATCACTGATCCTCTTATTGATCCATTCATTTAGTGATTCCCCTTATATTGGGTCTCCTCCCATTAGTGAAAGTCCGTAAAGAGTAGGGAGCCTTAGCTGAGGTGACAATGGGCTATTTATCCATAGTTTCTCCTTGACCCGGTTGATTCTCTATAGGATCCCCTCCTAGGACCCCTGCTAGTTTGACTGGTAACATTTTTGGCATTGTTGTTGAGGATACGAGACGTGTATCTTGTTCCCCATACAACAATATTGGTATATCATACTTGGAAACTCCATTGGAAGAATGAAGTCATAGTTCTTCATCAAACTTCAAAGTCAATGCTTGTAGGGTGAAACAAGCGTCTTTCAAGGAATTTCAAGTTCACCCTGGTGACTCCAAATATAGAATCTTATAACAATTTGCATGGAAATAAATGGATCATTGGCGAGGCTTATTTTATAGGTTTGAAGACGATGACCCTTGATCCAATGATCGTGAGGAATTTGATTCCCCTCTTGATAAATCTCTTGGGAGCCATGAAAGTGAGGAGCCTTCCCAATTCCATGAAAAGGGGTTATGCTTCTTCCCAAGATATGACGACTTTAGTCCACTTTGTTCCTTTCCTGATAATCAAGATGATGTGGTTTTGATTGTGTATGAGCCTTCTATCTCCTTATGACATGAAGAAGATATGCCTAAACTTGCTATTCATCGAAAATTTATGAGCTTGGTTCTTGGGTTCTCCATATGCTTGTTGCAAGAAAGGTTGCACAATTCGAATTCTCATCTTCCCTCCTCATCCATAACCCTTGATGCATGGTACTCAAATATGTCTGCCCCCCACCTTTACCATTCATCAAGCAAATTCTACAATGGGAAGAGTGATATTTGGGTCCCATTCTTCATAATGGTTCATAAGGGAAAATGTTTTTATGTTGATGTCATAATATGTTGGTTACATTGGCTATATAATTATAATTAGCATTTTCTTAATGTAACATGCATGGTAGGTTAGGGTGCATTGCACGCTCATTTTCTCATTAGAATTAATCATAGACTAACTGCATTTAGATTAAAAATTGCATTTAGAATAAAATTTTATGTTCCTATTGATTTTATGACCTAATACTAATCATGGGTGATCAAAAGACACCACAAAAACATGTTGTCCAGTGTTCTCGATTTGTGATATGTGCAGGTGACAAGTTTGTGGTCCCAAGAGATTGTTGGTGTTCTCATGACCTTGCCGTTTGAGTACGTTTGCGCACTCTTATGAGAGATCATGTCCCAATTGGAGCCCGATGTTACCCACAGGGGAAATTTTTCTCCTAGATGGTCCTCATTCGGTAGCCAACAACACCTTGTAGCCACCAGATATCTTGATGTGCCATTTCTCCGCCACCTGAGCTAGTCATGTGGTCCCTTCCCCATCCGTGAGGATCATATGACATATCATTATGTAATTGAGTATTTTTGTTTACATTTCATGGACACTTTTTGGCAAGGATTGGTGCAGGGATTCGACGGAAAGATTAGGTTAGTTTTGTACTCTTGTCTCCTTTGCTTGATTGGGTGGTTAGCCTTGTATCCTAGTCCCGTGGGGTCTCCTTTATTGGAAATTAGCTTTAGGGTTGGCACTAGATGGGAAATCCTAATTCTGGTTGCGTGGTACGACTTCTCGACACCATATACATCACTCCCCTCCACTTATTTTAACGCCATTCATCTCTTTTCCCATCTGGGTCCACGTGTTCACTAGGTACACATAGGGTTAGCCTTCCTCTCCCCTTGTCCACACCTTGGGTCGGGCCCATAGTTGCAGGAATCGCCCCCCCCCGGATCCTAAGCCGGAATCGCGACCCGTACGGAATCGTTCCGGAATCTCCAGGCGAAGCGCGATTCCGAATTTTAGGTGGCGCGATTCCTATTTTTAAAAACGATTCCTGCCATTTAGGTTGCATTGCCCCCGGAATTGCGCTTCGGAAGGCGCAACCCGCACGCAACCCGGGCGCAACCCGCACGCAACCTGGGCGCAACCCGCGGGGCAGCAAAATAAACATAATTTTTTTTAATTTCTTTTAAAATTTAACTTAACTAAGCCTGAGGGGGTGGGTTAGGGTGAGTTTAGGGTGAGTTTAGGGTGACTTTAGAAAAGAATAAAGCCCCCATTCTCTTCTCATTTTCTCACTTTGAGTTTATGAGAGTTGGAGAAGAGAAGAGAGGAGAGAGAGAGAAGAGAGGAAGGAGAGGAGAAGAGAGGAGAGCTTGGAGGAGTGAAGAAGGAGGAGCTAGGAGAAGGAGGAGGAGTTGCTATTCACACAATCTACTACTTTTTTGTCATAGATTACTCATTAGACTTGTAGGACTTGTGAATTTGAATTTTGAACCTTTTTGGCTTGCGGTGACCAAGTGACATATTTTTGTAAACATTATTATTTGAATTTTGGACATGACAAATGTTGACAGTTGCTCACTTGCTAGATAAATCATAATATGCTCTATGTTTTATGTTTTATAATATGCTTTAAATGTTTTATGTTTTATAATATGCTTAAAATTTGATGTATGTTTGTAATAGCTAGAATATAGATGATTGTTGTACATACTAGTAACTACAATGGAATCATGGATGCCATATCTATCTTGATTTATGCAAAAATATGCATGTTTTTCATGTCTTCTACAATTAATTTGGTATTTGGGATGTTTGTTTTGAGTATAAATGCAAAAAAAATATTAAAATATATATATATTATATATAGCAGACGCTTCCGCGGACGCTTCGCTTCCTAGATTTTTGGAAAATGACGCTTCCGCTTCGCTCCCGCTTCGTGCAACATTGGTCGGGCCTGGAACGATGCCCTGGAGGTTGATGCAACTAAAAAAAAAAATATGTGACCACTCTCTATAGAAAATGTACCACAAAATGCAAAATATGGTTGGGACATACAAATTTAGAACGTGGGCAAAAGCCAAACTTGAGCTCTACCCCTTGTTTATGGCCATCATCCTAGTTCCTATGGGCCCTAGATGAGCCCCTTCCACATTAAGGAACCAATGATTGCCCCCACCCCTAGTGGGCAATGAAATGCCTCACCTTAAAAGGGGGTATCCACTGCTATATTCTACACATCATGCTCTCATCCCCTGAAGCCCCGAGCAGTTATGAAGAAAAATCAGTCAAAGGCAAAAGGAATATGAAGAAGGGTGAAAAAAAAGTTTGGGGTAACTCATGTACCACGATTTGCTCCCTTCTACACTTATATACCCAAGTGTGGGCTTCACTCATCATAGCTACCCTTGTACCATGACATGTGGCTTGGAACCTTCCCCTAATTCCCACTGTGTCCCATCACTATATCACATGCCACCTACCCATTGATGGATGTACCATGGACTTGTCACTCGCTTCAAAGGTTGAAACCACCTAATAAGGTCCTTGGTTAACCCCCTTATTGAGGTTGGAGACACCTATACATGCCAAGCCCACTATGGAAGGGCATGCCACCATAAATTTTCCACTTGATTCCATGATTTGTAAGCTCTTTCACTTAATTACTCTAATGATTTGTTGTATTGGAGGGCAAGGGAATGCATTGGATCTTATGCAGGATTACAGGTGGGTCTCCATATTGGGGTTTTGGTCTCCCTATACGAGGTCCAAACCTTCCATAGGGCCACATTGGAACTTATAGGGTGAGTGTTAAAAGCCATGGACCTCCATCATAGCAGAGAGTACTTCATGGATCCCCAACACCATTCAAAGATTTCTCGTGTTCCACCTTTTGGATGAGGATGATGCACCTGAATCACCATGTCGAGCTGGCTCCACACATGTACCACACACTTGGTAGATGTTCTAGGGTCCATATGAGGAAGTGTCTCACTACAAGAGACAAATGGATGGCTTATATTGTCATCCTAGCCATTATAGTTGGTTTACAGGCATTACCGATCCATTTGGAGACCCATGAGGATGTCATTATGCCCCCATAGCCACTTGGGAGCACCACGGTGACTTGCTTGAAAAATTAGGGGCCAACCCCTTGTCCATTATGTTTGGAGTCCATTCTCTCACCATGGCACACTTTGGACTTCGTTTGGCCTCCTCAATGGCCCAACGACTCATCATATTCATTATTTCACCCTCTTGAGAGGCTATTCTTTGTATTATTGAGCTATCTTGGTGGGTTTGTCACCAAGTCATGTCATTATTATGTATTATTTTATTATTTGGGGCTAAATTAGGCAAATTAGGAAAATTGAGTCCCTTTTAGAGTTGTATAAATATGAGAGAGGCTCATTCTAACCTCTCATCATCACTTGGATTAGATGGGTATCTCTTAAGAGATTTTCGCACTTTTTGCTAGGTAAACCTTTTGGAGCTTTCTTGATGCACTATGATGTTTGGATTTTCGCTATTGTCTTTGGAGCTTCTTCTAATGCGAAGTTAATAAATGGATATACTCTATGTCTCTCTTGTATGTTGAATTTTGATGCTATTATTGTTATTTTACTAGTTTATTGCATGTTATGGTTATCATTATTCTTGTATGGGTTAAAGTAAATTCAAAATTCTTTTGGAAACCTTGAATAAGTGGTTTAATGCATGCGTTGTATTTTAAGAGAGTGGTTGAATGTTCCTAGAGGCACCTAATAGGTTTTAAGCCTCGAAACTTCATCTCTTTGGCAAATTTTAAGTATAAATCCCTATTGACCTAATTGTTTCCCTTGAAGAGGCTAGTAATGATCAATTAGGGCTTCTTAGCTCACGAAAATTCTCAACCCATGTGTATATTGACTCCATTAAGCCCAAGCAATAAGGCATTGATCCTCGTATCCCTTTGGTGGTCAAATTTACCTCTTTTTTCTTGACTTTTCCAAATTCTAGGCCTAACCCTAGAGGGTCACCTAGGGAATCAAGTGAAATCTTCTATATCCATCCAAACACCTTGAAAATTGGTCCACAACTGCATTGGGGTGTTCTCAAGAGGTCCTCCAAATTTGAGCACAATCTGATGGTGGAATCCTGAGATATCACTTGCCCTAGCTTGAGGATCATTTCTCTCTCTAGGTTGATTTGGATTAGTATCTTCATTTGGATCATTGCATTCAAATTTCAAAAGAAATTAGTCCTTTGATCATATTCTCTCCCCTAATTAGTTCAAGCCCCTCCTTGAGTGATAAACTCCACACTCTTGACCTAGCTTAGGTCCACTTGGCTTCTTTGTGGTCCTGCAAATCTACAACTCAGATTCCACAAGGATTACTTAGAAGCCATTCCTCCGTTA
Organism: Pinus taeda; assembly: GCA_000404065.3. Taxonomy (NCBI): domain Eukaryota; kingdom Viridiplantae; phylum Streptophyta; class Pinopsida; order Pinales; family Pinaceae; genus Pinus; species Pinus taeda. The sequence goes on from APFE030278984.1 coordinate 14,679, forward strand.
GGATCCTTGAGTCTACGAACCTTCTTCTCAAAGCATATTCCTTAAACCTAAACTTAAGAATCCCCTTAGCCCTTCCTAGAGAGCCCATCACCTTGCTTCTCAAGCAAGTAAGCCATTTATTTTGAGCCCCTCTTGTGTATAGGATTTAGGAATCACTCCTTATCCAATCATCAATCTATTCATCATTGTGATTTCTCTTATATTGGGTCTACTCCCATTTGTGAAAGTCCGTAAAGAGCAGGGAACCTTAGCTGAGGTGAAAGTGGGCTATCGCTCCATTGTTTCCCCTTGACCTAGTAGTTGCTCTATAGGATCCCTTCCTAGGACCCCTACTAGTTTAAGGGGTAACACAACCCATGCATGGGAAATCTAGTGAAAAGCATATGGCATCCATTAGAAGCGGACATGTAGAAAGGCAAAATATTAGTGGAGATATTCTTTGTCTAGAAGTATAAAATGTGCTTAGCCAAGCCCATTTATAGATATAATTGTGAGAGGTAGTTTCAGTAAGTAGGACCCAGTCAACAAGAAACTAAGAGACAATTTGTCGAGCATATAGTCGAAAAAACATAGCAGCAATATAAAAAAAAAGGGGGGAAGCTAGTGAAGTGATGGAATACTTGCCAAAGGATTCTTCCTTGAATTTATTTGGGTCATTCCTCCATTCTTTTATCATTTGAGGTAAAGAATCATTTTTTCCATCACATTCCTTTTGAATAAACTGGTCCAAAAATTGAGCATTATACACTATAATATGGTCAGGTAAATGATACATATTGTTACCAGCCATTTTGTGGGTAATATACCTAGGAGAAATTGTTTTCTCCAAGATGGTCCTCAGCTAGCAGCCAGCAGCCCCTTGTAGCCACCAGCTAGCTCATTGTGCCATTTCTTCGCCACCTAAGCTAGCCATGTGGTCACTCACCCATCTGCCATGATCGTATGTTTGAAATTGGACCTCCTGAACCTAAAGGTATGTCATGTCATTTGGGAATTAAGTATTGTAGTTTGCTTATCATAGACACTTCTAAGCATGGATTAATGGGGGTATTCGGCGGAAAAAATGGGTTAGGCATGTGCTCTTGTCCCCTAGACGCTTTTTAGGTATTAACCTTGGATTTTGGTCCCATGGGATCTCTTTTACTGACCATTTCATTCTAGGGATGGTATTTCATGAGAAACCCCGATTTTGGTTGTGTGGTCCTGCTCCCTTATCCACTTATATTACCCTCTTTCCATTGATTACCACCCCATTCATCATTTCTCCCACCTAGGTCCACATTCCTCCATTGGGTCCACATAGGATTAACATGCCCCTTCCCCTTTCCCACACCATAGGTCATGGCCCGGAATGAAGCCTAGACGTTGATGCAACTAAAAAGAAAAATAAAAGCATATATGGCCACGTTCAACAGGAAAATGTACCACAAAATGCAAAAGATGGCTGGGAGAAACACATTTAGCACTGGGCAAAAGCCAATACATGAGCTCTACCCCAACATCATGGCCATCACCCTGGTTTCTATAGGTTCTATGAGCCTCCTTCATTATATAGGAAACCATGATTTTCCCAACCCCTGGGGTGCAATGAACCACCCCACCTTAAAAGGGGGCATTCACCGTTATATTTTATACATAATGCTCTTACCCCTTAAGCCTAAAAAGAAATATAAAGAAGGGTGCAAAAATCAAGGCTGGGGCACCTCATGTACCACAATTCCTCCCTCCTATATATTATAAACTCAAGTGTGGGCTTCCCTCTTATTAGCTACCCTTGTACCCTAGGATGTGACCCAAGGTTTCCCCTTCTCATTCCTTACTTCATTCACCTATCTTCCACATGCCACCACCTTTTGAAGGATGTACCTTGAATATATTATCCCCTTTAGAAATAGAAACGACTTAAAAGGATTATTGGTTAATCCCATTTGGAGTTTAGGAGACATTGGCACATACCGAAGCCCATTATGGAATAGCAAGCCATTATGAAGTCCCCACCCGTGTTCCATGATTTGGTAAGCTCATTTACTCAATTTCTTTAATGACTTACTATATTGGAAGGCTAGGGGATGCATTGGATCTTATGCAGAATTGTAGATGGCCTCCATTATGGGTTTGGTCCACCTATACGAGTTCCTGATCCTTCAGAGGGCTACATTCGCACTTGTAGGGACTGCATTGAGATACATGGGCCTCCACAGCATTAGAAAACACTACATGGATCCACACAGTCATTCAAAGATTGCTCATGGTTCACTTATTGGACGAGGAAGATGCACTTGATCCATCATGCCCAGCTGGCCCCACATCTACACCATACACTTGGCAGATGATCTAGGACTTGCACGACGTAGTGGCATCACCTACACCATCATCCTAGCCCTTGCAAGCAATCTACAAGCATCTTCGATTTGTTTGGAGACCCATGAGGACACTTGTGTGCCCCCACATGTCATTTGGAGCACCATAGGTTATTACAAGGGGCCAACCACTTGTCCACTACTTTTGAAAGTCCTATTCTTCATTGTGGCAGCCATGGACCTCATTAGGCCTCTTAGAGGTCCTTACGACATGCATAGATCATTATTTGACCTCTTGGGAGGCTTACTTTGTCATTATGAGCTCGTTTGGTGGGCTTGTCACCAGAAGTTGAATTATTAGAACATCATTTTATTTTTGGGGCTTATGTAGGCCAAGGAGGCTAATTAAAACTCCTAAGTTGTGTATATACTATAAATACAAGTGAGATGAGATCATTTTCTCATCATCACTTTGGATTGGATCTCTTCTCTCTCTTGAGAATTTCGCACCTTTTCTAGCGGATGAATTGGATGAATTTTGATGTGTGGATATTGGTCTATCTTATCTTGGAGCTTCTCTTTTTTCAATTGTCGATGGTTGGATATACTCTACTACATGTAAGTACATGATTTTAATGTTATTATTGTTTTACTTTGTCATATACATTGGACTAGTATTTTCGCTATTTCTAGGGCTAATTGTTGCATGCATTACTACTTAAAATTGTGGAATTTTGTCTCTATTATATCATCTCTCAATGTATGGGCCATGTAATGTGAATGAAATCTCCTAGCGATAATTCTATCAAAGAATTTGAGCTTGATAAAAGCAACAAGATTGCTTCTCCTTGACCTAAAAGGCTAGCAAAGTGGTCTTGAGGCCTCCCTGACTAAGAATCAAGAATCCTACTCATATTTCATCATAGAATCCATTATACCAAGACTAAGGCACTAATCTACCAAGAGGTGTTCACCAAAAATCAGATCCTTTCACCTTCATTCAGGTCAAGCCAAGTTGGGGCACCTAGGGCATCAATTTCTCGACAAGCTAGCCCTCCAAAAGTTCGACCTCTTAGGGTCTCCTCCATTGGTGTTTCCTTAAGGTCTCCTCTAATTTTGAAGCCATTTTGAAAGTAGACTTGGGAGAAAAAACAAGCCCTATCTCTAGAATCAAACTTTGCCTTAGCATCCCCAAGGCTAGTGCCTCATAGGGTCAAATCAACACCTTCAAGTGAAATTTTTTTCTTTGATCCTTTCCCCACCTTGTCTAGGGTAAGAATATCATTGGTTTCCATACTCATTCCTCCTATCCTAGACCGGGTCCACTTGGTCCCGTGTGGTCTTGTTCCTTTGAAAAGACAATTCTTCAAGAATCATCAGGGATACCAATTACAATAAGGATTTAAGGTTTTGGGAAGTTCCTTCATAAGTCATATCCCATAAACCTAACCCTTAAATCCTCCCTTCCTTTCCCTAGAAGACATTGTACCTTGCTTAGAAAGAAAGAAAGCCTTATCTTTTTAACTATTCTAGGAAAGGGATTATTAGAGTCACTCCACATCATTTCATTGACTTATCCTTCATCAGTGACTCCATAATATATTAGGTCTCCTCCCATTGGTGAAAGTCCGTAAATAGAAGGGAGCCTTAGCTTAGGTGATAGTGGGCTAAGTCTCCATTTGTTGCCCTTGGCCTAGCATTTGCCCTTTGGGTCTCCTATTAGTTTGAGCAGTAACATTTTGGCGTAGTTGTTGGGGACATGAGACATTTGTTTTTTTCCCCGTACGACATACCAATATATCATTATTGGCGACTCCACTGAAAGAACGAAGCCCTAGTTCTTCATTGAGCTTTAAAGTTAATGCTGGTAGGGTGAAGCAAGCATTTATCACGACACTTTAATTCACCTTGGTGACTCCATTATAATCTTAATATGAAGAATCATAGAAAATGGAGATTTCTCTTGGTCTTGTATTTGAAAAACTCAATAACCAAGAGATTCTAGAGCTGCAAAAGAAAGCGGTGGAATATGCAGAATCTTTTCAACATATGTTGGAGGGCGTAGATATGGAATTCATGTCAAGTTTTATAGGTCACAAGAAGTACAACTCGACATAGTAAGGTGTGCTTATGAAGAGGATCCTAGTTGTCTCCTTGGCCTTGCTCACATAACTTGTGTTGTGAATATTCTGGATAACTTCATCAATAATAATGTGAAAGGGATGAATCGAACGCTGAGAGCCGTGCGCGCGCTTCATGAACCCTGCTAGGTCTGCGTTTTTCTGCCGCCGCCATGGCTGCTCCAGGGGGTGCGGAGCCCTCTCCCACCCCTCCGCTTACTCCAGCAGATGCATTCAAGAGCATTCTTATGCAGAGAGGAAAAAAACGAATGCAGCCTGAAGTTCCAAAGTTTATTAAAAAACTTGAAGAAATTCCAGAAATAGCTCTGCCAGAAGACCAAACAATCAAAATCGCCCTCGCCCTGGCTGACAGAGGTTTAGTTGGGCAGTTTATGGGTCGGTGGCCATCATCAAAATCAACTGACGAATGGGTGCAACGAAACTGGAGACCTCTGCTACCAAACAATGTGATCAGCTACGCGGTTGGAAGGGGCTTTTTTATCTTCGAATTCACTACCAAGGAAGACCGTGACCTGGTGTTCAGAAATGGCCCATATTTCATGGGAAACCAAGGACTATTTCTGAATAAATGGACACCTGACTTCGACCCCTTAGTAGATGTGCCAAAGGAGGTTCCTGTCTGGGTCAGGCTCCCCAATCTGCCAATACACTGCTGGAGTTATCAAGCACTGCAAAAGATAGGAAATGGACTGGGCAGATTCATCAACAAGGCTGATAACAAGGGACAATACACCTGCGCCAGAATATGCGTGGAAGTTGATCTAGAAGCTGGGCTGCCGGAAGCCATCAAGTTGACAGTAGGAGACTGGCACCATTTCCAGAAGCTGGATTATGAGCAACTTCCGTTTAAATGCAGAATCTGCCATGAACACGGCCATTTTCAACGAAACTGCCCCAAAGCACCATCAGGGGACAAAGAGGAAGAAGAAGGATGGAAGGAAATCAAAAAGGGAAAGGTAGTCTCAAAGCCAAATGAGAAGAAGCAGACAGGACCAAAGGGGAATCCCCAGCCCAATGACAAAACCAAACCAGTCCCAAAAGAAGGCCCATCCACAGCTAAAAAGGGGGAGGCCTCAGAGAAAAATGAAGAAACTGAAGGCCAGCCGAAGGAAAAGAAAGATACTGAAGAAGAAGATCAAGGGGAAACCGCAGATAATGACGAGCACATTAGTCTTGCCTCTGATTCAGGAGAAGAATCAGAAGAAAGAGAATCTGAATCAGACAGCTTACAAATCTCCCCAATCAAATCAACCAGGGGCCGGAAATCCAAGAAGAAACAGAGAGAGGAGAAAACCTACAGGGATGTTCTCCAAGGCTCCCAGAAAACTCTCAAGGGAATGATGAATACCAGATCCGGGCGCAAGAATACCAAGGCTCCAAAAGGAGCCACTCCCCCCCACTCTAGTAAATAATGAAATACGTCTCCTGGAATTGCAGAGGATTAGGTAGCAAGCTAAAAGAAGAGGCCCTGAGAGACATTGTAAGGATTCATATGCCTGAAATGTTTCTCATCCAGGAGACAAAGATGGAGGACTCTCTTCTCCTCCAAACTAGCAAAACTTTCTGGCGCAAAGGCCCTGGAAGAGCTGTCAGTGCTAGAGGAGCTTCTGGTGGGATCGCCTCCTTCTGGGACAGCTCCAAATATGACTTGATTCAAGAAGAAAGTTGCCAGCACTGGATTTTCACTCAGCTCCTACACAAAGACTCTGGTCAACAAGTAAGTATATTTAACCTTTATGCTCCGGTCATTCCATCGGAGAAAAAATTTTGCTGGGACTCGCTCCAGTCCTTTCTTCTTTTGCACAGTCCAGAAAATATCATTATTGCAGGGGATCTGAACGTAACTCTAGCTACTGAAGAGAAAAAAGGGGGATCTCCTGTAAGGGACCCTGCCAGAGAATGGGTAGAAGACATCATAATCGGCTGGGATTTGGAGGACATCAAACCTTCAGCTGGGAAATTCACTTGGTCTAATAAAAGATTAGGCCCCAGCCATATTGCTGCTCGCTTGGACAGATTCCTTGTCCAATCATCCTTCCTTACTAGCGGGCTAATGGCATCATCCAAAATTCTGCCCAACTGCACCTCCGATCATAAGCCAATAAGTCTCGAGCTCTCCATGGACAGCTCTCTCGGACCCATTCCTTTTAGATTTAGTCCATTATGGATTCAGCAAGAAGGATTCAATGAGGTGGTTGCTGAAGCCTGGAACCAGAAAATTCAGGGATCCCCTTTCTTCGTATGGGAAGAAAAGCTGCGAACTCTGAAGAGAAAGCTCAAGGAGTGGGCTAAAGCTTTGAAAACTCCTGCTGCCAAGAGAAAAGAGTCTATTGAAAACCTTTCTGCCCACCAATCTTCAATGGAGAATTTAGTTATTACCCAGAATGTGCTCCAAAAAGAAGTTGAGCTGCAAAAAGCCCTCCATAAAGCTAATAGGGACAAAGAGGAGTACTGGAGACAAAAATCCATAAATTTATGGTTACAGGCCGGCGACAAAAATACTAGTTTTTTCCACAAACATGCAGAAGCCCGAAAGCAATTTAAAAATGTTTCAGAAATCCGGATCCGAGATACAGTGGTTAACGATTTTGAAGGCATCAAGAGAGCAGCTTTCTCCTTTTTTAAAGATCTCTATTCAGCTACTGATGACCAGCCTATAGATCCTCAAGCATATCCGTATAACCTAATCCCCTCTAGTGTGCATGATCTTGTCAATAGTATGCTGACTGCCCCGATCAGCATGGACGAGCTCAAGAAAGCCTTGGACTGCATGGAACCGGATAAAGCGCCAGGACCTGATGGGTTCACTGCTAGGTTCTATCAGTCTTGCTGGTCAATTATCAACAAAGACCTTTTGAGAATGGTAAGAAAATCTCAAGTTTGTGTAAAGATAGGAGGCAGCACCAATTCAGCCTTCCTGGCTTTGCTCCCAAAAGAAAAAGGAGCTACAGATTTCAGTAGATTTCGCCCCATTTCGTTGTGCAACACTAGCTATAAATTGATTACCAAAATAATATCCCTTCGCCTCAAGAATATTTTGCCAGACATCATTCCGGAGAACCAAGGAGGCTTCATCAAAGGGAGAAAAATACTGGATAACATAGTGTTGGTTCAAGAGGCAGTTCATTCAAGTGAACAGAGAAAAGAGAAAGGAATGGTAATAAAACTCGATCTAGCCAATGCATTCGATAGGGTGAGGCATGACTTCCTGTTTGCTGTTATGACAAAAATGGGATTCTCAAAAAACTTCACAAATTGGGTGAAAGCTTGCATTGCCTCTCCTTGGATTGCCCCGTTGGTAAATGGAAGATCAACTGAATTTTTTACAGCCTCCAGGGGATTAAGACAAGGCTGCCCGCTGTCCTCGCTTCTATATGCTATTCAAGCCTCTGTGCTCAGCTTTCAGCTCGATTTCTGCCAGCAAATCCAAATTCTCCCAGGCCTTAGAATGGTGCAAAATGTCAAAGAAATAAACCATGTCCAATTTGCCGACGATACACTGCTTCTAGGTGGAGCGAGCATTAATTCGGCCAGTTCATTCAAAAAGGAACTGGACATCTATAAGGAAGCTTCCGGCAATAAGATCAACTATTCAAAAAGTACAATTTATGGCTGGAATTGCTCAGCTAAAAATCTTGCTGACATAGCTAGACTTCTTGAAATGAAAACTTGTCAAGACTGGGAATCATTCAAATATCTTGGAATCCCTATTTTCAGGTCCATCCCTAGAGTTTCCCATTGGACCCCTCTCTTGGACAAGCTTAAGCTCAGAATTCATGCCTGGGGAGCCTCCTGGCTGAACACTGCTGGGAAAATTATCCTTATAAAGTCTGTCTTAACAAGCATGCCTCTTTTTCAGCATTCCATTCTCCTTGCCCCCAAAACCTTTCTCAGTAAAATGGATGGTATGCTGAGGAGATTCCTGTGGGAAGGGGGGAAAAACAATGAAAGAAGGCTTCATTTAGTAAACTGGGACACCATTAAGAAACCATTAACAGAAGGAGGTCTACAAATGAGAAACCTGGCTGCCCAAAATCTAGCTCTAGGTTCAAAAATTCTTTGGAACATTGTAGCAGGGAAAATAAGCTGGAGCAAGAAAGTACTGTGGAAGAAATACTTTCAAGGTCATCGTTTGAGATGTCTGGATCCTCCTCAAAAAATCACCAAAGGCTCCCCAATATCCAAGCTTTATATTGCAGCTCTGGACAACTTCAGCTCCAACCTTTACTGGATTCCAGGTAATGGGAAAAAAATAAGAATTTGGAAAGACCAGATTCTTGGAGGCCAGCCGCTTCAGCATTTAAAAGATCTAGCAAATATTAAACTATGGCTGCATTCCAACAATAAAGAAACACTTTGGGACATTTCCAATTGGACGGAGGATGCGGACAGAAGATGGGACAACTGGAATCTTGGAGAGGTTCCACACCATTTGCAAGCTGAAGCTTCATTACTGCTAGACAATCTGCAAGGAAAATCCCCATTGTCAGCAACATCCAAGGACAAAAGAGGGTGGGGCTCCCATACTGGTTCCTTCTCGGTTGCTGAAGGATATAAAAGTTTAATTGTTGTCCCGAACGTTCCTCCAGACCCAACGCAATGGAAATTTATATGGAGCTTTCCCTCTCTTCCAAAAATAGACTTCTTCTGCTGGACTCTCGCTCACAACAGTATTCTCACAGGAGACAACCTGAGAAAACGGGGAATGGAAGGGCCTACCAGATGCCCCTTATGTATTTCAGAGGAAGAAACAGCTGACCATCTTTTGTTGTGGTGCCCCTTTGCCAAGGCAATCTGGAAGGGGGTTCTGAGTTCAAGGGCGGATAAGAGTGAGCTTCCAAGAAGTGTGCCAACCCTGCTTCACGAATGGGCCAAGCTGTCTCCCTTCTGTTTCAAAAAAAAAACCTTCTTAAGAATGCTTGGATGTGGACCCCTAAATACATCTGCTGGAAGTTATGGCTAGAAAGGAATAACAGAATATTCAGAGGAGAAATCCGCACTTCAAACAACATTATATCCAAAATAAAAGCTATCCTGGGAGAGACTCTGGAAGCTAAGCCAGCCTTAAGGAATGAAGCAAATTTGAACAATGAGGAGGAGCAGTGGCTGAAAGAGTTTGTTCCGATTAATCAACCCACCACATCTTCTCCAGCCTCCAGCCAAGTTAGGTGGGAAATTCGATTGGAAGAACAAGAATTTCTAAAGTGGAGATCGGCGCTTGAGGACCACTGTCTATTCTTCAACGGGGCCTCTAAAGGCAATCCGGGAGCTGCGGGAGGAGGTGGAGTTCTTCTAAAACCTGATGGTTCTGTTTTGCTAAAGTATCATTGGGGCCTGGGAATCGAAACCAACAATAGAGCTGAAGCTCTAGCATTGTGGCGGGGGCTAACTCTGGCTCTCAACCGAAATATTCAATCTCTGACAGTGTTCGAAGATTTGCGGCTCATTATCCAAGCAATGAACTCTTCTTCGAGCCAGATGCAGATCCACATAGACCGAATTCTCAAGAAAATCAAACTAATGCTGGTTAAGTTCCGGAAGATCACCTTCTTTCACATATTGAGACAGCTAAATGCCCAAGCTGATTCCGAAGCCAACCTGGGATCCGCTAGTAGCCAAAGAACCCTCTCAGTTAACCTGGAGGAATCCCTCTGCACCATCCCTTAATTGGCTCTCCCAGGATATCTATTAATATAGAAGTTTTGAGGATCAGTTCTGTCTCAGATCCCTCGGATTCCCCTCAGGAAATTAAGAAGTATTGAATACTCTGTATTGCTGGCCAATACTTTCAGCTTTGGAGGAAAGCGTTGCTCAAGTGGGCTCCAGGATTCTCCTCCACCATCGGTTCCACGTTTGCTGACAAGTAAAGGAAATATAAATTAGCATTAACGCAGATCAGGGGTACAAGCCTTCAATCCATTAAATGCGCAGTTGCAGCCTTCCAAGAGTCAGTTAATTCAATCCCCAAATGCAGGCATCCAAGGAAAATAAAATGTATTGGGCCTTTGTATTATTGTACAGGTGTGATCTTCAAAAGGGAAAAAATCTGCATTAGCGCAGAAGTTTCAAAACGCAGTCTTCACCAAATGCACAGACAAGCAAGTCAGCTTGTGGGGGTAAAGATAAGAATGAAGATTAAAGAAGGATGACAGCCAGCTCAAGCGGAAACATTGCCAGCTCAAGAAGCAATTCAAAGTCGGAATATCCAGCTGGAAACAGGGAGTGAGGTTGGCAGTTCAGTCTTCTAGTTGAAGAAACCAAGGAAAATAAAACGTATTGGGCCTTTGTTTTATTGTACAGGTGTGATCTTCAAAAGGGAAAAAATCTGCATTAGCGCAGAAGTTTCAAAACGCAGTCTTCACCAAATGCGCAGACAAGCAAGTCAGCTTGTGGGGGTAAAGATAAGAATGAAGATTAAAGAAGGATGACAGCCAGCTCAAGCGAAAACATTGCCAGCTCAAGAAGCAATTCAAAGTCGGAATATCCAGCTGGAAACAGGGAGTGAGGTTGGCAATTCATTCTTCTAGTTGAAGAAAATCAAAAATCAAGACGAAGCTCCGGTATTGAGGATCAATTTATTAAGGAAATGAAATGAGGATCTTTCCAATGTAAAAGCATGCGGTAGCTGTTTTGCCGCCTTCAATAAACTAACCGTTACAGTAAAAAAAAAATAATGTGAAAGGGAATACCTCCTCTGAGGATGACGAAGAGTTGGATCCCGCCAATCTCCAAATCACGCAAGAAAGAATGGATGTCATGCAAGGAGGTAGTAAGGGAATATAATTCTACTGAAGTTTTTTCTTGCTTATATGATGAAGAAGTGAAGCTTCATAAGATGAATTGTGAATATAAAAAGAACCCTACTAATGCTCTCCTCCTAGAAGCATACTACCAGAATCATGTAACAAATACCTTAGCCATTGTTCTTGAAGAGAAGAGAGAAGAAGAGAGGTCTCATTTGTCAACCAACCAAGATGAAAATGACCTTGAGGATCTCAGTGATGAGCAAGAAAATGAGTCCTCATTGTGTTTGCAAGACGAACAGGATGATTTTGAGAGAACATGTGTTGAGGAGAATGAAGTTATGGAAAGTAAGGCCAAGACTGACCTTATCTTTCTCAAGGATATCACTCCTGATCACTCTCCTTTTGAAAACCTTGAGGAAGGTGATCTTGTGAACTCCTTGGACAATGACATTGGAGATTATTTCCGCAATGAAAAGAAGAAATGGGAGATTGTTGGGCCCCAATTTGATTGTTCTCCCATTTATGATACTAACAAGGAAGATGAGATTGAGATTGGCTTTTCCTTTATCCCGAACATTACTTGTGATGACATATCCATCAATACCTTTGGGAAGGAGAATTATTATTTTCCCTTGCATGAAGAAGGACAGTTGTAAGTGATTGATTCTTCTTTTAACGAAATCCCAATCATTGATGCTTATAATAAGGAAAGTAATGACGCTCCCACCTACCCACCTTATGACTATGTATTCAAATCACTTGAGGCTTTAGATTGTGGGGAAGGAAATCCCATTGAATATGATACTTCCCCCTCCTCTTTTCCATTCCCTCTTGTTCATCACCTTGAGTGTTCCTCAAGTAATTCCCTTGTCTCTTTTGATATGACCTCGAGTGACAATGCCCCCTTTCCCCTTTCTGAATATGGTGTCCAGGAAGAACCCTTCATTGAATATAATTTATCCCCTTTGACTCATCATCGGGGTTGTGATCACTCCGCGACCTCCCCTCCCCAATGTGAACATCACCTTGATAGACCGCTTGTTGCACTCCTTCTCTCCCTAGCCTTCCTTTCCCCTCTCATCACAACCTTGTGGCATTTATAAAGCATAATATTATAGACAATGATTGTGATAAGGATTTCTTAAGAATGATCATTCATTCCACCATTGTGTACCTCAATGGAAAGCCCGGACCTCTAGATTGACCTATTTTCATTTTCCTAGGACTTCCCTTTACCTCAAATGGAGATTATATTTTCCCGCCTCCCACCCACTTCATCCACCTGGTGACTATGTCCACATTCGATTTGGAAGTTGCTCCATGAGTAATCATACTGGCAGGCATATGTATATTGATGTGATGATATGTTGGTTGCATGGGCTTTATGATTACACTTGGTATTAGCCTTACTATATGAATGTTAGGATAGGATGCATTGCATGCTAATTTCTGCATTAGGAATAAAATCATATGATATTTTTCATGATAGATAGATGCATATTTGCATATTTTGTTTTATGTTGATTTTATGGCCTAACAATTAGCATGTGTGATCATGAGACGTCGCAAAAGCATGTTGCCCCATGTTTTTCCATCCATTATATGTGCAGGCGACAGGTCTACAGTAACCAAGATATTGTTGGAGTTCTCGTGACCTCCCGTTCGAGTAGCTTCGCTCACTTCTTCGAGCGATCACGTCCCAGTTGGAGCCAAATGTTACCCACCATTTTGTGGGTAATATTCCTAGGAGAAATGTTTTTCTCCAAGATGGTTCTCAGCCGGCATCCAGCATGCCCTTGCAGTCACCAACTAGCTTAGTGTGCCATTTGTCTGCCACCTGAGCCATCCATATGGTCCCTCGCCCATTTGCCATGATCATATATTTGAAGGTGGGTCTCCCGAACCTAAAGGTATGTCTTGTCATTTGGGAATTGAGTATTGTAGTTTGCTTATCATGGACACTTCGAGGCATGGATTAATTGGGGGATTCAATGGAAAGAATGGGATAGGTCTGTGCTCTTGTCCCCTAGACCCTTTTTAGGTATTAACCTTGGATTTTAGTCCAGTGGAATCTCTTTTGCTGACCATTTGGATCTAGGGATGGTATTTCATGGGAAACCCCGATTTTGGTTGTGTGGTCTCGCTCCCTTATCTGCTTATATTACCTTCTTTCCATTCATTATTACCCCATTCATCATTTCTCCCACTTGGGTCCACATTCTTCCACTGGGTCCACATAGGGTTAGCATGCCCCTTCCCCTTGCCCACACCTTGGGTCATGGCCTGGAATGAAGCCCGGAGGTTGATGCAGCTAAAAGGAAAAATAAAAGCATATTGGCCACATTCAACAGGAAAATGTACCACAAAATGTAAAAGATGGCCGGGACACATTTAGCACGTGGGAAAAACCAATACATGAGCTCTTCTCCATCATCATGGCCATCACCCTAGTTCCTACAGGTTCTATGAGCCTCCTCCATCATATAGGAACCCATGCTTGTCCCAACCCTTGGGGGCAATGAACCACCCCACCTTAAAAGGGGGTATTCACTGTTATATCTTATACATCATGCTCTTACCCCTTGAGCCCTGAGCAGTTAATCAAAGAAAATCATAAAAAGGCAAAAGGCATATAAAGAAGGGTGGAAAAATCGAGGCTAGGGCAACTCATGTACCACAATTGCTCCCTCCTATACATTATAAACCCAAGTGTGGGCTTCCCTCTTATGAGCTACCCTTGTACCCCAGCATGTGACCAAAGGTCGTCCCTTCTAATTCCCTGCTTCATTCACCTATTTTTCACATGCCACCACCTTTTGAAGGATGTACCTTGAGTATATTATCCCTTTAGAAATAAAAACCACCTAATAGAATTATTGGTTAACCCCGTTTGGAGTTTAGGAGACATCGGCACATCCTGAAGCCCATTACGAAAGGGCGGGCCATTATGAAGTCCCCACCTGTGGTCCATGATTTGGTAAGCTCATTTACTAGATTTCTCTAATGGCTTACTGTACTGGAAGGCTAGGCGACGCATTGGATCTTATGCAGGATTGCAGATTGTCCCCATTTTGGGTTTGGTCTCCCTATATGGGGTCCTAATCCTTCAGAGGGCTACATTGGCACTTGTAGGGTGTGTGTTGAGATCCATGGGCCTCCACAGTAGCAGACAACACTCCATGGATCCCCGCATCCATTTAGAGATTGATCGTGGTTCACTTATTGGATGCGGAAGATGCACCTGATCCATCATGCCCATTTAGTCCCAAATATACACCATACACGTGGCAAATGATCTAGGACTTGCACGATGATGTGGCATCACCTACACCATCATCCTAGCTCTTGCAGGAAATCTACAAGCATCTTCAATTTGTTTGGAGACCCATGAGGACACTTGTGTACCCCCACATGTCATTTGGAGCACCACAAGTTATTACAAGGGGCCAACCCCTTGTCCACTGCTTTTGAGGGTCCTATTCTTCATTGTGGCACCCATGGACATCATTAGGCCTCTTAAAGGGCCCTACGACATGCATAGATTATTATTTGACCTCTTGAGAGGCTTACTTTTTCATTTATGAGCTAGTTTGGTGGGCTTGTCACCAAAAGTTGAATTATTAGAACATTATTTTATTTTTGAGGCTTATGTAGGCTAAGGAGACTAATTCAAACTCCTAAGTTGTGTATAAATATAAGTGAGATGAGCTCATTCACTCATCATCACTTTGGATTAGATCTCTTTTCTCTCTTGAGAATTTCGCACTTTTTCTAAAGGATGAATTGGAGTTTTATGGATGAAGTTTGATGTGTGGATATTGGTCTATCTTATCTTGGAGCTTCTCTTTTGTCAATTGTGGATGGTTGGATATAATCTGCTACATGTAAGTACATGATTTTAATGTTATTCTTGTTTTACTTTGTCATATACATTGGACTGGGGTTTTCGATATTTTTAGGGCTAATTGCTCCATGCAATTACTGCTTAAAATTGTGGAATTTTGTCTCTATTATAGCATCTCTTAATGTATGGGCCATGTAATGTGAATGAAATCTCCTAGGGGTAATTCTATCAAAGAATTTGACCTTGATAAGTCATCTCCTTTGCACATTGAAGTATAAAATCTATAAGATTGCTTCTCCTTGACCTAAAAGACTAGCAAAGTGGTCTTGAGGCCTCCTTGACTAAGAATAAAAAATCCTACTCATATTTCATCATCGAATCCATTCTCCCAAGAATAAGGCATTGGTCCACCAAGAGGTGGTCACCAAAAATCATATCATTTCACCTTCATTCAGGTCTAGCCAAGTTGGGGCACCTAGGGCATCAATTTTTCGACAAGCTAGCCCACCAAAAAGTTCGATCTCGTAGGGTCTCTTGCGCTAGTGTTTCCTTAAGGTCTCCTCCAATTTTCTAACCATTTCGACAGTGGCGTTGGGAGAAAAGCTAAGCCCTAGATCCGAGATCAAACTTTGCCTTAGCATCCTCAAGGCTAGTGCCTCATAGGGTCAAATCAACACCTTCAAGTGAAAATTCTTTCTTTGATCCTTTCCCCACCTTGTCTAGGGTAAGAATATCATTGTTTGCCATACTCATTCCTCCTATGCTAGACTGGGTCCACTTGGTCTAGTGTGGTCCTATTCCTTTGAAAAGACAATTCTTCAAGAACCATCCGGGATACCAATTACAATAAGGATTTTAGGGATTGGGAAGTTCCTTCATAAGTCATATGCCATAAACCTAACCGTTAAATCATCCCTTCCTTTCCCTAGAAGACATTGTACCTTGCTTAGAAAGCAAGCAAGCCTTATCTTTCTAACTCTTCCGAGAAAGGGATTATTAGGGTCAATCCACATCTTTCATTGACTTATCTTTCATTGGTGACTCCATAATATACCGAGTCTCTTCCCATCGGTGAAAGTCCGTAAATAGAAGTGAGCCTTAGCTAAGGTGACAGTGGGCTAAGTCTCCATTTGTTACCCTTGACCTAGCATTTTCCCTTTAGGGATCCCCTTTAGATCCCCTGCTAGTTTGAGCGGTAAGACATCACGAATTCTTTCTAGCTTAAAAGACCCAATGGTAATGCCTTGACGAATGACGAACAGCCTTTCGTTGATATCAACAGCCTTGACCACCCATTGTATCATATCTGTGTAGGGAAGTAGTCTCAGTCACATACCAACCTTGTATAGGTGAGATTTTGAAGCATCCCTGACTGTTGCTTCTAAATTTTTGTGGCCACCCTAGTCTTTTGTTGCGATTGTACGTGGTTCATCGTCCTCCTTTGGTAATTCTTCTTCGAATTGCTCATAAATGGCATTGCATGATGAATAACCAATGTCCTTTGTACAATGGTGTTATAAAAAAGAAATGTATCCAACAACTTTTCATTACTTCTTCTTTGAAAGGTCTAGTCGCCTCTTGCACAAGGGCTTTCTTCTTTCCTTTCGCCATGATAGCAGCTTGAGGAGTTTTCTACACAATATTTTCCTATAATGGAAAATGCAAAGGGCTAGAGCAATTTACCATAAGATATGGAATTAAATGGGGTAAAATAGGTTAAATCAATCTCGAGAAATAATAAAGGCCAACTAATGTGGTAGTAATTGAAATTCCACGTAACAAGTACTAAATTAAAGTAAAAGCGCAACTTTCAATTATTGATGTTACAGTGGCGGTGATTAAAAGCACAAATGGCACATTCGTATTGAATGAAGGGATTATCTCGCAGATGATGTGTCAGACACATCATTTGGCAAGGTTGGATCTTGGAAAGCGAAGTGAAATATTTATTTTTCCATTTCAGAGATGGTCAGGATGAATAGGATGCAAGCTTACACATAATGTATGTCAGCCTGTACCAATGCGGAGACGTTTACTCGCAGAGTGAGCTAAATGAGTTGGCTCATTAATATAGTCTCAGTTGAAAAGCTTTATTTGCTAAAAGGAGAAGGGCAAGTTGATGTGAGCGAATGCATTGTCTCTTTTCCAGTTATAAAGGGAGAAAGGGGACCCATTAGCGATGAGTTGTCCCGACATTGATCTCCTGGTGTTTACATAAAGTGCTCCATATAGATTTTCTGGGTAAGTGTGGCAGGGATGACATGTTAATAATGAGGTGGTTTCAAACACCTAGGTAAAGAGCCTAAGATATGCACCCAAAATGCACATTGGGGCATGCTACCTGGTCATATTGTATAAGAGGTAACCATGTGATTTTTGTGAAATGATACAGGTTTTAGCATGAGAAGCACTCTATTCCTAGCACAATGTTTTATTTCACACTTGATTGTGATTACTTCAAATTGGTCATAGAGCTTATATGCTAGATATCCTGTTACATGATGGTCTTCCTTGCATAGTGGATATGCTCACCTTTGATGATTTAATGATGATGATAGAATGGTTTTCTTGATTTTGGCATGGGGATGATATTGTACACATGATGAAAGTGTCTCGGTGCTCCACTTGCTTATGATGATGTTGAGATGATGCTTGATGTGTTGGATATTGTCATATATTTCATTCTTTCTCATGTGTGGTGATATAATTTTATATATTGGTCATGACCATGGTGAGCACTGGTATAATCTAACAATGGATCCTAACACCCTAAATTTTCAATATATGCCTTGTTGTATGATTTTGGGTTATAGTATTCCTTGAGGTAAGCATTGTCACTCTTGAGTTGAGTTGCACTAATAGAGACCTAGGTAGGTGTAGCGTGTCCATTCTTCCCAACCCTCTTTCTCTCCTTGCCATCTTCCCATCACTTCCATCCATTTTTATCATATTTCTATGTATGGTTGACTTATCATATGTCATAGCAAGGTCCATGCTTAATAGTCCCGTGTAGGAAATCCTAATCATAAGAGCTATAAGCTTGAGATTGATGCAGTGAAAGAAAAATGCTAATAATAAATTTTGAGCCATGCCATCTTGCAAGAAATGGCCAGTACCCCAAGTTTAATGCTTAACAATGCAAATCTAAATAAAAGAACCAATCCACTCAAAAAGGAAAGAAAGGGATAGTAAGAAAAATGACTCAAGGAATGGTAATTCAAAACTAAGTCCATTGTCTATTCAAAGGCACTCGTGTGGATGCATATCTTAAATAGACCTTATGTGGGTATGAGAGACAACTCATGAAGTTTCCCTTCACTTAACATTGCATCCATAACATGAGTGAAAATCACATACTCTTATCTTAGTGTCCTAGGAAATGCTTCTTGTCTTAGGAGTTGTTACATGTAATAGAGGTTGATGTTGTCCCTACCATGGTTAAACTTGGCTAATGGTATAAATTCAATGATTCATTAAAAATTTAAAGTATGGAATTTAATGTTGCACCACCCAGTGGAATATATACTAAGGCAATACTTATCATGGTGATGGTGCTCCTGTACTTTGGGATCTGTGTAGTTGCATTGAGATTTTTGTACTTGCATTGGGACTTGCTTACCTACATAAGGAATTGTGACTATGTTGGGATTAGTGATTGCTTAGAGTGTTGTGATTGCCTTGGGCATTATGACAGGTTGTACACACCTTATTGGATGCCACAAGTGCCACATCATTCACTTATTTGAGGTATCGAATTGCCCTATTTGAATATTTTGTTAAGGTTGTCACACTTGGAGCCACACGTACCTATTGTTCCACTTGCTTGGTGTTATTTATGGAGGATGTTAGAGGATTGTGAGAGTGCAACTCACCTTCTAGTCATTTCTGTCACATGTGTGGGGATTGTTGAGCACTTGAAGGATTATTTTGATGGGATGAATCTCTTGTTTGCCTTGGATCCATGTGTGTGGAGGTTGTTGGAACATATTGAGCACATCTTGTTGTATTTTGATGAGTTCAACCCTCCTAGAATAGGAAAGTTGTTGTATTTTGACCATCTCTATCTCACTTTTAAGCAAAGAATCCACTTTGTGGAGGCATCTATTCTCTTGTATTATACATGCATAATTAATCCACCATATTATATTGTTCTAGACTACATCATCTTGAGTTTGATAGAGGATATTAGTTTTTTGAGCATATATCTAGAGTTGTTAGAGATATAATGCTATGTTATTGTAGGAGTTGTTGAGCTCTTCTTCTATAAATAAGGGACTCCTCCTGATTGTAAGTTTGTTGGAAGCTACTGAATAAAACCATTTGTTGTTGTCTCTTGTCTAAGGCTTTGTGAATGGATGATCAACCTTGAAATCTGGCAAATGTTCTTGTTGCATAGTAATTACTTTTTGTTTCTGGTTTGCGTTGTCAAAATTGGTTTGGGTGACATAGAAGAGTGGTATATTTATGTTGGAGAGTTATTTCTAAAACCTTTATGTTTTGTTGTTTGAAGTGAAAGAATTATTGCCCTATTATTCCTTGTGAACAAAAGAAACATTCAATTGCATTCAAGTAAATAGCACTCCTTAGATGACTTGGAGGCGACGCGATTATTTACGACCCTTCTCTTCCAAATCCTTGACATAATTTTCTTGCTAGATCTAAGGATCTTGTTTAGACATCCCTATTTGTTGTTCAAATTTATTGAAGAGTTGTTCCCTAGGTTTCCCTTGGCTAGTGTCCTCATTTGGATTGTTGCATCACATTCTCGAAAGAATATTCATCCTTTGGTCCTCTTCTCTTCCATAATTATGTCAAGCCCCTCCTTGGATGATCAATTCCACATCCTTGACCTAATTATGGCTCCACTTGGTCCCGTGTGGTCCCACAACTTTACAACTCTAATTCCACAAAGATCACACAAAGGCCAATTCTTCACAAATATTATCGGGTCTAGGAAACCTCTTGACAAGATATACTCCAAAACCCTAGCCTCAAGAATCCTCCTAAGCTTTCCTAGAGAGCTTATCACCTTGCTTTCCAAGCAAGAAAACCATATTATTGAGTCTCTCCTATGAATGGGCCTTTGGAATCACTCCTTATCCTCTTATTGATCCATTCATTTAGTGATTCCCCTTATATTGGGTCTCCTCCCATCAGTGAAAGTCCATAAAGAGTAGGGAGCCTTAGCTGAGGTGACAGTGGGCTATTTATCCATAGTTTCCCCTTGACCTAGTTGTTTTTCTATAGGGTCCCCTCCTAGGACCCTTTCTAGTTCGACCGGTAACATTTTTGGCGTCATTGTCGAGGACACGAGACATGTGTCTTGTTCCCCATACAACAATATTGGTATATCATTCTTGGAAACTCCATTGGAAGAATGAAGCCTTAGTTCTTCATCAAACTTCAAAGTCAATGCTTGTAGAGTGATGCAAGCATCTTTCAAGGCATTTCAAGTTCACCTTGGTGAATCAAAATATAGAACCTTATAAAATTTGCATGGAAATAAATGGATCATTGGAGAGGCTTATTTTATATGTTTGAAGACGATGACCCTTGACCCAGTGATCATGAGGAATTTAACTCCCCTCTTGATGAATCTCTTAGGAGCCATCAATGTGAGGAGCCTTCCCAATGCCCTAAAAAGGGGTTATGCTTCTTCCCAAGATATGATGAATTTAGTCCACTTTGTTCCTTCCCCGATAATCAAGCTGATGTGGTTGTGAATCTGTATGAGCCTTCTAACTCTTCATGCCATGAAGAGGATATGCCGAAGCCTGCTATTCATCGAAAATTTATGACTTGGTTCTTGAGTTCTCCATATGCTTGTTGCAAGAAAGGTTTCTCGAGTTGAATTCTTATCTTCCCTCATCCATAACCCTTGATGCATGGTACTCAAATATGTTTTCCCCCCACCTGTACCATTCATCAAGAAAATCCTACAATGGGAAGAGTGATATTTGGGTCCCATACTTCATAATGGTTCATAAGGGAAAATGTTTTTATGTTGATGTCATAATATGTTGGTTAGATTGGCTATATAATTATAATTAGCATTTTCTTAATATAACATGCATGGTAGGTTAGGGTGCATTGCACACTCATTTTCTCATTAGAACTAATCATAGACTAACTGCATTTAGATTAAAAATTTCATTTAGAATAAAATTTTATGTTCCTATTGATTTTATGGCCTAATATTGATCATGGATGATCAAAAGACACCACAAAAACATGTTGTCCCGTGTGCTCGATTTGTGATATGTGCAGGTGACAAGTTTGCAGTCCTAAGAGATTGTTGGTGTTCTCATGACCTCCCCGTTTGAGTACGTTTGTGCACTCTTATGAGAGATCATGTCCCAGTTGGAGCCAAATGTTACCCACCACTTTGTGGGTGACACCCACAGGAGAAACGTTTCTCCTAGATGGTCCTCATCTGACATCCAGCAGCCCCTTGCAACCACCAGATAGCTCGATGGGCCATTTCTCCGCCACCTGAGCTAGTCATGTGGTCCCTCGCCCATCCGTTAGGATCGTATGTTTGAAGGTGGGCCTCCCAACCCCGAAGGTATGACATATCATTATGTAATTGAGTATTTTTGTTTACATTTCATGGACACTTTTGGGTAAGGATTGGTGGGAGGATTCGACAAAAAGATTAGGTTAGTTCTGTACTCTTGTCTCCTCTGCCTAATTGTGTGGTTAGCCTTGTATCCTAGTCCCGTGGGATCTCCTTTATTGGGCATTAGCTTTAGGGTTGGCACTACATGGGAAATCCTGATTTTGGTTGCGTGGTACCGCTTCTTGACACCATATATATCACTCCCCTCAACTTATTTTAACCCCATTCATCTCTTTTCCCATCCGGGTCCACATGTGTCCACTGGGTCCACATGTGTCAATTGGGTCCACATAGGGGGTTAGCCTTCCCCTCCCCTTGTCCACACCTTGGGTCGGTCCTGGAACGATGCCTTGGAGGTTGACACAACTAAAATGAAAAAAAAATACATAATGTGGTCACTCTCAATAGGAAATGTACCACAAAATGTGAAATATGGCCGGGACATACAAATTTAGAATGTGGGCAAGAGCCAAGCTTGAGCTCTACCCCTTATTCATGGCCATCATCCTGGTTCCTATGGGCCCTAGATGAGCACCCTCCACATTAAAGAACCAATGATTATCCCAACCCTTAGTAGGCAATGAAATGCCTCACCTTAAAAAGGGGTATCCACTGCTATATTCTACACATCATTCTCTCACCCCTTGGAGCCCCAAGCAGTTATGAAGAAAAATCAATCAAAGGTAAAAGACATATGAAGAAAGGTGGAAATTTTATTTTGGGGTAATTCATGTACCACGATTTTCTCCCTTCTACACTCATATACCCAAGTGTGGGCTTCCCTCATCATAGCTACCCTTATACCATGACATGTGGCTTGGAGCCTTCCCTGATTCCCACTCTGTCCCATCACTATATCACATGACACCTACCCATTGATGGATGTACCATGGACTTGTCACTCCTTTTAAAGGTTGAAACCACCTAATAAAGTCCTTGGTTAACCCCCTTATTGAGCTTGGAGACACCTATACATGCCAAAGCCCACTATGGAAGGGCATGCCACCATAAATTGTCCACTTGATTCCATGATTTGTAAGATCTTTTACTTTATTAATCTAATGATTTTTGTATTGGAGAGCAAGGGGATGCATTGGATCTTATGCAAGATACAGGTGGGTCTCCATTTTGAGGTTTTGGTCTCCCTATACGAGGTCCAAACCCTCCATAGGGCCACATTGGCACTTATAGGGTTAGAGTTGTGAGCCATGGGCCTCCACCATAGCAGAGATTGCTCGTGTTCCACCTTTTGGATGAGGATGATGCACTTCGATCACTATGCCCAACCGGCTCCACACATGTACCACACACTTGGCAAATGTTCTAAGGTCCATATGAGGATGTGTCTCACTGAAAGAGACAAATGTATGGCTTATGCCATCATCCTAGCCCTTATAGATGGTTTACAAGAATTATCGATCCATTTGGAGACCCATAAGGATGTCGTTATGCCCCCATAGCCACTTGGGAGCACCACAGTGACTTGTTTGGAAAACAATGGGCCAACCCCTTTTCCACTATGTTTGGATTCCATTCTCTCACCATGGCACACTTTGGATTTCATTTGGCCTCCTCAATGGCCCAATGACTCATCATATTCATTATTTTTCCCTCTTGAGAGGCTATTCTTTGTATAATTGAGTTATCTTGGTGGGCTTGTCACCAAGTCATGTCATTATTACCTATTATTTTATTATTTGGGGCTAAATTAGGAAATTAGGAAAATTGAATCCCCTTTAGAGTTGTATAAATATGAGAGAGACTCATTCTAACCTCTCATCATCACTTGGATTGGATGGGTATATCTTAAGAGATTTTCACACTTTTTGCTAGGTAAGCCTTTTGGATCTTTCTTGATGCACTATGATATTTGGATTTTCGCTATTGTCTTTGGAGCTTGTTGACCTCTACCAGTCAACTACCCATGTAGTACACCCCCCTATTTTTTGCAAAAAGGGGCAGCACCTGATCAGCGTGTCCGTGCCATCCTGCAGTCATCAGCAACTTGATCAATCTAATTGTAAACCCAGTCTGCATGTATTCTTTGTAAATAATCCTAGCAGATATGAGTCGTGTTTGTAAATTGCCTAGGTGGACCTAACTTTCTTATGATAATCTATGTCCCGGAAGGTTTTTCGTCTCACCGATCCACGGATCGACAGAGTTTTCCTTCAAACCTGACCCCAAAGCCGGGATAGATTTTGTCATTAGAGTCTTAGGAGAATCCTAGTGTGTTAATCTGCTAGATTATGTTTGGTCGCAGAGTTGGGTGATTTGTGAGGGTCTATGTTAAAGGGGTTTTTCTCCCATAAGATGTAAATTGTTAAAGTCATGATGTAATGTGTCCTGAGGGTCGAAAAAAGTTTCAATCCCCTCATGAGTCCTAAGTCCTAGGTCCTAGGTGATGTTTCCAAAGGCTTAGTTCGTTGATCCATTTTAAAAAGGAATTAAGAAATTAAAAATGAATAAAAATAAAAATAAA
>APFE030278989.1:15902-42984 GCA_000404065.3 Pinus taeda
CCAGTGGGAAATCTTTGTGTATACGTGTTTTATGTGTTATGCTCTCGCATTTTTATTTTTTCCTGTGATTTAGAATTCATATGCAGGTAATTTATGTACGGGGTTAAAACCTACAGTTTCCTCATCAACTTCCTTCTCTTTCTCCTCTTATTACTCCTCATCTACCTCATCTTCTCCCCCCTCTGCTTCTTCTCCATTTGTTTCAATTTCTGTTGCAAATAATACTGAGAGGGGGGTGAATCAGTATTATCAGATCTGTAATTTTATTTCCCAAACAGATTTGTATACTCTACTTCAATGAATTTAACTAGCATGTACACGCAACTATACTTAAAGCAACAAGCGTATATGCAGAGAACTTTTGATTTAGACAATTTATCATGTATTGAGCTTAAAGCAGTATATCAAAGATTTATTAGACAGTGCAGTAAAAGCATAATAAAGCATAACACATAAGCAACACACATGAACACCAAGATATAAGGTGGAAACCTAATGTGGGTAAAAACCACCTGCTACTGTCGTCTCTGTCTTCTTTTTAATAATAAGAAAATCTATTTACAATCTTGTACTACTGCAGACTCATACCAGTACGCAAGTACTCACCTGCAGAAGGCTACAACCTTCTCTCGTTCTCCAAATTCTACTGGAAGGGAGCTATAACCCCCTAGCTCTTGTACTAGCAGATATGTTTACTAGTACATAGGCACCGACCTACAGAAGGATACGACCTTCTTTCTTCCTCCAGGGACCACGTTTCATGAATTTTCAGACTGGATACTCCTGGAACACAACACCATATTCTGAAGGCCACGTTTCATCCAATTTTCATACTAGACCCATCAACAACATTGAAACTTAGAAAATCATAACTGCAATACAACCATCAAATACATATGCATCAACCAATCACTAAAACTCAATCATCACTTTCTAAATCAACCACAACTAAATCAATCAATCACTTGACAACCCATCATCACTGAAGCAAATCACGATCAATCAATTTGATCATTCAGAACATTGTCACCAGAATACAGTCACCAGAACATAAAGCAGAACCTAGAACTTCTGCAACAGCAAACAAAAACAACTGAAACATACTTCATAAGATATACACTACTTCCATGTGTCGAACCAGCATGTATACACATTTTTACCAAAAGGAACCAGCGTACAGATCTGCAAATTCAAATTTATGAAGTATACGCTATTTTATGTTGAACCAACGTGTATATGCACTTTTACCAAAGCGAACCTACGTACAGATCTGTAAATGCTAACTTAAAACATCACAACTATTTTAGACTTTAGTCATACCCAAATCATCACATTTACAAAATAAAACATGCGTTAGTATTCAGATCTAGACTGTTCAAGATCAAACCACATAATGATAATACTTTTAAGCCTTTATGATCCCTATCCATCAACCTTCATCAACCATATATGTGCATCCTTATATCAGATCAAGCAAACCATCAGAAGCTCATCAACCTACATATATGATTCAACCCTTCATAAGATATTCAAATCCTTTCACACTATTGGCCTAATGATCTTCTCCTCCTTATATAGTTTTAGGCCTTTCTCAATACCATGGACCAAAACTACTTAGGACCAATACCATGGACCAAAACTACTTAGGACCAATACCTTGGACCAAATACCTCAGACCAATTACCTTGGTTCAAATACCATGGACCAAGAAATACCTTGGACCAACAACTTTTGGTTTTCCAAGATATATGTGCTTTTCCTTCTGTGAATGTGCGTGTGTATGTATATGCTTATTTTGTTCAGTAAACTTGTGTGTATACGTAGCTTGGACAAGGTGAACCTGCGTATACCTCTCTTTCTTCATGTTTGGAATCTGATCTGTAATTCTTTGTTGTTGACCTACTGTATTGTGATCTTTCATCTGAGTGAGTTGCCATCCAAGACAACACCTATATCATAATGCCAACAATCTCCCCCTTTGGACTTGATGGAAACAACAACACCAAGTCACTCTCCCCCTGTGACATCAAGGGAAAAGGGTGGGCCAAGATATTTTCTCCCTTTGACATACATTATGATGTCCATGCTCTCCCTGAGTACATGCTGAGATGCATTGAAACCATCCATGCTCCCCCTGAGTACAAGCAAAGTCTGCAAAAATATTTTATAAAAGAATAACATGACTCTATAACTCAACTATGTGAGGATGACCTTCCTATCACCATTGACTCATGCATACATCCATCTCCCAACCAAGTGGGGATATACCAAATTTTACTCATCCACACAACCAAGTGGGGATATACCAATTGTTTATACATGACAGAAACAAGAAATATTACATCATCCATCCCATGTAAAGTGGGGATACGAATTACATCATTTGTCCAAGAGGAATCATTCAAATGTATGATAAGACCTAGACTTTTACATGACTTGAGCAACAAATGGTATAAATATCTGAAGCCATAGCTGGACTCAGCAACCATAATGCCAACAATGTTGAATGTACATGAAGGCTATTGCTCCCCATAAACCTATGCTACCTGTGCATTGTTAACAAGTCAATGATTAAGGCATCTTTGTTAGTTAGATAAAAAAATTAATGAATAGAGCATATCAATAGAATATGATCATCAATATCAGACATAGCACCCATATCAGAGCTTGCACCACTATTTTTCTTGTCTAAAAACATATACACTCCTTATCCCACAGAAACCCGCATGTGTACGCAACTCAACTTCATGAAACACACATATAATGACCTTTCTCTGAAAAAATTGGATTTAACAGTAGGATGATGCAGCAACTACCCCCAACTTTTGTCTGAGATATTCAAATTTCTCTCTGGGCAGTGGTTTAGTGAATATGTCAGCAACCTGTTCTTTGGAGGGAACATATTCCAATTTGACATTGTGTTCAAGCACTTGTTCATGTAGAAAATGGTATTTGATGGGTATGTGCTTGGTCTTGGAGTGCATGACTAGATTCTTTGAAATACTAATGGCACTTGTATTATCACATAGAATGGAGATGGGTGGAGTACATGTGATCTGAATGTCTTGCAAGGTTTGCATCATCCAAAGTAGTTGTGTGCATCAAGATGTAGCAACCACATATTATGATTCAGCTGTAGATAAAGCAATTGAACTTTGTTTCTTGTTGAACCAAGATACTAAACTGGAACCCATATAGAATGCACCGCCACTAGTGCTTTTTCTGTCATCAAACTTCCTTCCCAATCTGCATCTGTATATGCATGAAGAGTAAGATCTGTATCTCAAGGATACCCTAAACCAAATTTATGAGTTCCTTGAAGATATTTGAAAGTTCGTTTGACTACCTGAAGGTGTGATAACTTTGGATTTGCTTGGAATCTTCCAACTATTCCTACTGCATGCATGATGTCAGGTCGGGTACCTATTAGATAAAGAAGACTACCAATCATGGATCTGTAAGTTGGTTGATGTACTGTTGCTGATTCATCATTTGAGTTGAGACTGCATCCTATTACCATTGGGGTACATACAGGTTTAGAATCTTTTATGCTGTACCTTTTCAAGATCTGTTTGAGATATTTGGTTTGTGAAAGAAAAATACCATCTTTATTTTGTTAAAATTGTAGACCAATAAAATAGCTAAGTTCACCAAGCAAGGACATTTCAAATTCTTGCTGCATTACTGAAGAAAAATTTTGACTCGTGGATTCTTTATTGCTACCAAAAATGATATCATCAACATAAACAACAATAATTAGCAATTTATCAGTTTCAATCTTTGTGTATAGGTTGCTATCTGTTGAGCCTTTTGTAAAATCTTGTTGGTGTAGATATTTGTCAAGGCAGTAATACCAGGCCCTTGGAGCCTGTTTCAAACCATAGAGAGCCTTTTTGAGACGGCATACAAGTTTTGCATCATTTCCAAGAATGAATCCTTCTGGTTGTTCAATATAAACTTCTTCTTCTAAATTTCCATTAAGAAAAGTATATTTTACATCCATTTGGTATACTTTGAATTTCTAAAAGCTAGAAAGAGAAAGAAACGTCCTTATGGCTTCAAGTCTAGCAACAGGTGCAAAAGTTTGTTCAAAGTCTATACCTTCTTGTTGAGCATACCCTTTACAAACAAGTCTAGCCTTATTTCTAATGACTTCTCCATTTTCATTTAGCTTGTTTTTGAATATCCATTTAGTTCCTATAATATTTTTATCACGAGTTCTAGGAACTAATTCCCAAGTATTATTCTTTTCAATTTGCTCAAGTTCTTCATTCATGGGCTTGACCCAACATTCATCTTTGCATGATTCATTTACATTTTGAGGTTTGGTGGAGGATAGTAATGCTAGATAGCTTAAGGTTTCTGTAATAGTTCTTCTTGTCTGTACACCTGCCTCTTTTTCCCCTAAAAATTGAGTTTCTGGATGATTTTTCTGAACATACCTGGATGGATTCATTTCTTCTACTGTTATCTCTTCTTCTGGTGCTTCATTGGTTTCTTCTTCAATATCATTGTGATTTGATGTGGGAAAATAATCCCCATCTTCTTCATTGTTATAATAAATTTTTTTTATCTGTTTTGGATTTTTGCATGCTTCATCCACTACAACATCAATACTTTCAACAAATTTCCCAAGTCTTTTATTATAACATTTATATCCTTTACTTTGGGAAGAGTACCAAGGAAGAATACCTTCATCTGCTATGGGCTCAAACTTACCAAGTTTTTCATTAGTCCTATTGATATAACATTTGCTTCCAAAAACTTTAAAGTATTTTACAGTAGGAGCCTTACCATACCAAAGTTCATGTGGAGTTTGAGTGCTATTTACCCGAACATTTGCTTGGTTGAGAATAGTTACGACGGCGAATGCAGATTCACCCCAGAAGGTTGCAAGAGTTCTAGATTCATATAGCATAGCTCAAGCCATTTGTTGAACAGTTCTATTCATTCTTTCTACCACTCCATTTTGCTGAGAAGTCCTTGCGGTGGAGAATTGCCTTTTATTCCATGTTGTTCAAAAAATTCAAAGAATTCATCCGAGGTAAATTCCCCTCCTCGATCAAATCTGAGACATTTGATTTTTCGATCTGATTCATTTTCAACCAAAGCTTTGAAGGCTTGGAATTTTTCAAATGCTTCATCTTTAAGCTTAAGAAGACCTATCCAACACATTCTGGAAAAATCATCAATGAACAAAATAAAGTATTCTTCTCCACAAGGCGACTTTTTCCTTAATGGTCAACTTAAATCAGTATGGAAAGTTCAAGAAGCTTACTAGCTGACCCTTCTTTTTCAATGAATTGAGCTCTGGTTTGCTTACCGATTTGACATGGTTTGCATATTGTATTTTCAGGGATGCTGATATCTGGAAGAACATGAACAACCTTGAATCTGCATCCTTTTCTTATTTGAGAAAAGCTTAGATGTCCCAATCTTCTATGCCACAACCAGTTTTTACCATTTTTTCTTAGATAGCACTATTGTTGTCCTCCCTTGAGTATGTATAAGTTGTTTGGAGTTCTTGTACCTTTGAGCATGGTCTCTCCTGTATCAAGATCACGAACAACAAATCTATTTGATCAAAACACCACTTCATTTCCTTGATCACACATTTCACTGACACTCAACATGTTATGCTTTAAACCATCTACATACATAACATTTCCAACTTTAACCTTTTCTTTCAAGAAAACAAAGCCTTTACCTTTTATGACAGCAGGAGTGGCATTTCCAAATGAGACATTCTTTTCCTTTTCTAAGGCATTATATGAGTGAAGTTTTTCTTTGTCACCCATCATGTGTTTTGAGCATCCTCTATTGATGTACCACTGATTTTCTTGTCCTTCTACATACAAGGCTATACCACATCTTTTTGTTTGAGATTCTTTCCTTCTCGATATTTTGGGATTTAATGGAGTCTGCTCCTTTTGAGATGTTTGCTGAAATTTGCTCCTACATTCATATTCTTCATGACCAAAGTTGTTACAAATTGAACATTATATTTCTTTTTCTGAAGCAAGAGTCGATCCTTCTATTCATTAATCCAAAAGAAAAGCTACATAATGTACAAAAATATCGTCCGATTACATGGAATCAGGAAAAAAGGTTTCCCTGCCCATGACAAAAACCCCCCACCCTACTCCAGAAATCACCAAACCCATGAGAGACACACTCTGAAAGGCTACAAGATCCCCCAACCACTGTGGAAGCTCCAGAATTTTCACTCCCCCTGAGCGGACAAACGACAACAGTCACCCCCAACTACACAATATGCACAAACAACAGAAGAGAGAAAATATGTGCCTACAGGATGAGTAGAGATAACCCACCTAGACCCACCAAACAACACGGTTAATCCTAATTGTCGATCTGGGTGGCTAGATCCAACGGCCAAGAGCTAAATCGCACAACCTAAAACGACTAAATGATAGTGTGTGATGGAGGGCGGTTTCCAAATCCTCCACCCTGCCACATGTTGGAAGCCCTATGGAATCGCTTCCAAAACTGCAAAACCGTTAACCGCTCAAGAGTTGCACGATCACTGGAAAACCAACTTGGGCATGGTTTTCCAGCCTGAAAGCAGAATGGGGGTAAATTCTAGCTGCTAGTAAAAACCAACCACCTGTCCTGCCTATTATTTCTTCAGAACCTGAACCCGATACTGTGCTTGTTTGAAATATGACCCATCATATCGCCGTCCAAAAAACTGAGGACACCGGTCAACTTACTTCGGGGAGAGTTGAGGCCAAACTTTGTGTGCCCTCCTTCCAAGTACATACTGAAAGGTTGTGGTTGCTCTTGCAGGGAAAAATCAATTTGTGCTGGTCACCCTGACCCGATATTGAAAAAATTCTATTTCCTCTGCGGCTTGTTCTTCGCAGAGAGCTTTTAAATAGCTCTTAGGCATCTCCTGCCACTTTCTCGCCATCCTGCATTCTGCATTGTTCGCACCTTGGTTGGCCAATATGTATGCTAGCTTATTGGCATTTCATTGAACATGGTTGAAACTAATAGCTCAAAGTCCCTGGAGGTGTACTTGAATTCTTTGGTAAGCCTGGATTAGTCTCCAGTGATTTGAGACTTTCTCCAACCTAGTACCACAACTAATTTTTTCATAGAGTTAATGGTTATCTCTGAGTTCGCTTCTATAATGACATTTGAGCCATGGTTTTGAATCAGAAACTCTAGACATTGCTCCATAGCCATTAATTCAGCCATATTGTTGGTGGCTCTTCCTAAATGGCAATGGAAGATAAAGATAATACCGCCCTCTTCATCTCTTAAAACTCCTCCAAAACTAGTTGTACCCAGGTTGCCTTTTGAATCACCATCAATGTTGTATTTTAGATAGCCTTTCGGTGGAGGTTGCCAGAAATCCTTCTCTGTATCCATAGTTATTACCTTTTTGTTTAGTCCTTGGGGAATAATCCCTTGCATTCCTAGTTGCTTGAGTGTTCTCAAATCTGTCTCTGAGGGGGGGGTTTTGGGGAAATTGAGAACTGTTGTGCTAACTGTCTCCTTGAGTTATTTTAAGATCAAATCAAATAATCGATGAGGGATAGACTTTTCATTCTTGAAAATTATTTTATTCCTTTTTTTCCAAACATTCTAGATAATGAAGCTTGGTGAAGGCCCAGGCCAAATTAAGGAACTCATTCTCCATAAAGTTTCTTCTCCACTTGTTTAGGGTATTTATGATACTTCCTCTGTCCCTACCTGTCTATTGGAAAATGGTAGCGAAAGAATCCCACAGGCAAGTGGTGTAAGAGAAATTGTTGAGAATGTACTCCATTGTCTCCTCTTGCTCTTCACATAGCTGGCATCTAGAAGGCCCTATAACACCCCTCTTCCTAATGTTGTCCCAAGTCAAGATTTTCTTATGATGAACCAACCACGTGAAAATCTTGATCTTCATCCAACCTTGGTGTCTCCAAAGTTTCTGCCTGGTCTTGTCTGGAACTCTGGAATCAAGCTCAAGGAGAATACCTTTAGCTTCCTTAAGATTATAGGAGCCTTTATTGTTGTTGCTCCATCTCAATTGATCCTGCCCCTCTATCACCAAGATCGTCCTTTGTTTTAGCAAGCTCTTAAGTGCCTCAGCTTTTGTTTTTATGGGGATGTCATCTCTGCAATTAATGTTTCTCAAGCTTCTCCACTTTCTCGAGTTATGAGAAAGATCCTAGACATCCTTTACTTTGTTTAACCCTTGGGAATCTGTTTCCTACTTGAGGCTTAAAAAATCATCTTTTAACAGTGTTGGTTCTTGTTGCCATTTGTCCTCCCAAAAGGGTGCTAGATCTCCTGCTCTGATATCCCAAAAACTATTTTTTGTACTAGGCTTCTATTTTCCCAAGCTTTATTCCAGATGTAAGAGCCCTTTATGTTTCTAGACATTCTTATGAGATCACTAGTGTGCCAAGAGTTGGCTTATTTTTCTCTCCAGATCCTTGCCCAATGGGCTTTTGGCTCTTGTACCCATCGCCACCAAAGCTTGGCTCCTAGAACTTTACTAAGAATCTCCTGATCATCTAAGCCTAGACCCCCATGGCTCTTGGGTTTACAGATTTTATCCCAAGAAACCAGGGCCCATTTCTTCCTTGTTTCCTCCTTACCCCAAAGGAAAACTCTTTGTATATTTCTGAATTGCTCTAAGACACCTTTGGGAGCTGGGAGGGTTGATAAAATGAATA
The DNA here is from genome assembly GCA_000404065.3 of Pinus taeda. Taxonomy (NCBI): domain Eukaryota; kingdom Viridiplantae; phylum Streptophyta; class Pinopsida; order Pinales; family Pinaceae; genus Pinus; species Pinus taeda. Next base: position 24,596 of record APFE030278989.1, read on the forward strand.
CCGGGATTGATTGCAGAATAGCCTTTATCAATACCAACCTGCCAGCCAGGTTCAAGGCTTTGATGGTCCATTTTTTGACTTTGTCTTGCATCTTAATAAGGACCGATTCCTAGATACTCTTGTGCATTGGTCTAGCCGTGAGAGGAACTCCCAAATACTTTTAGGGGAGGGAATCCCTTCGGAAGCCAAGAATTCTTGAGATATTTCTCTGAATAGCAATGTTTGTGTTTAAGAAGAAGATTTTTGATTTCGAGAGATTGACTTCCATACCTATAGCCATGGTGAATTCATTAAGGATTTGATTGTAGGCTGAAGCTTCTTTAAGTGTGGGGATTCTTTGCAGCATGGTATCATCTACAAATTGTTGGTGAGTCAGAGCCTGACCATCCTTAGTTAATTGAAGGCCCTTGATTTTTCCCATGGCCTTGGCATGCTTAATGGACCGACCAAGTCCTTCCATCATGAGGATGAAGAGAAAGGGAGAGAGCGGATCTCCCTGCCTGAGGCCTCTAGAAGGAATGAAAATCTTTAAGGGAGAGCCATTCACGAAAATTGAAAAGCTGGAAGAAGTCACTAGAGCCATAACCCATCTGACCTAGTTGTGATCGAACCCAAAAGTAGTGAGAACCTTCTTGATGTAAATCCAATTCACCTTGTCATACGCTTTGGCAATATCCAATTGCATGATCATCCCCACCTGCCTTTTGCTGGTTAGCGTGTGAACCACCTCATGGGCTTGAATAATGTCATTTAAAATTTGTCTGCCCTCCACATAACCCGATTGTTCCTCTGACACTAAAGAAGGAAGGAGAGGTTTGAGTCTGTTAGCCACTACCTTGGATATTATCTTGTAAACCACATTACATAAAGCTATGGGTCTATACTTATTTGCAATTTGAGCTGAGTCCTATTTGGGGATCAGGGAAATGAAGGAGGTGTTGAGGGCTTTCAAGATAGTTTTGTTCCTCCTGGAATCCTCCACCACATTCAAAATATCTTGTTTAACTCTATTCCAACAAGCTTTAAAAAATTCCACATTGAAACCATCTGAACTTGGTGCTTTGCCATTCTGCATGTCTTTGAGAACCTCAATGACCTCCTCTTCAGTTACTAGTCTATTTAGGTTAAAATTGTCCTCTCTAGACACCAACTTAGGGACATGCCTTGTAATTTCCCTGATGGATTGTTCCCTGTCTGGATTGTTTTCTCGAGTGATGCCTCGGAAATGCTGAAAAAACGCAACTTCAATATCCTTATGAGTGATCTAAATCTCCCCATCCTCATCCTTTATCATATAGATTATGTTGTATGCTCTATTAGCCATAGTGGATATGTGGAAAAAAACTTGTATTACGTTCTCCTTCTTTGAGCCATTGAACTCTAGAATTTTGCCTCCAAAATATCTCCTCTTGTTTGCATAAATTCTCCCATTCTTGATGGTGTTTATCAGCCGGATCACTTTTGAATTTGTCAAAGCCATCTTTGATCAGTGCCTGGTTGAGTTTCTGAATTTTGGTTTCCACTGATTTTTTGTCCACAAAAATGTTACCGAAATCCTTCTTGTTCCATTCTTTGAGCCTGAACTTAATGTGCTTTAGTATTTTATGAAGGAGGTACATTTTTGATCCCTGGAATTGCATGTCTTTAGACCACCATTTTTCAATGTTATTGATGAAATCTGGGTGGGAGAGCCAAATATTCTAAAATCTGAAGGGACTATTCCTGGGAGAATCAATACCCTTGATTTCCAATTGAATTGGCTAGTGATCTGAGCCTCCAAAGGGAAGAACTCTTGCTGTTATTTCTTTATCTATAAGCATAAGCTCCTCTGATATCATAAACCTATCTAACTTAGAGGCTACCTATGCCTCACCTCCTCTTTTTTTGTTCCAAGTAAAAAGGCCATTGGTCATTTCTGAATCAACCAGTTTCATATTATCTGTGAATGATTGGAACGCTAAGGAGTCTTTGTTTAGCGCTCTGGTGCCTCCTTTTTTTCCGAAAGAGATTTTATCATGTTAAAATCCCCTCCCACGATCCAAGGAATTCTAGCCTGTCTGTTCCTGAGATCCATAAGGGATTCTAACAATCCGAGCTTATCATCTATTCTTTGAGGACCGTAAACATTTGTGACTAGGAAGGTTTCTGAAACCCCCACTGGTTGAATAACCACTGATAAGTAATTTCTAGATGCCTCTGCATCTATTATGCTGGCTTTTTGGGGGTTCCAAAGAGTGAGAATTCCCCCCTCTATGTTCTCTACTTTAACTTCTAGAAACTCAAAGCTATTGAGCCATTTGCTATGGATTAGTTTTAATTTCTGAATGGAGCTTTTCATTTCCTGGATGAAGATCATATCCATTATTTCTTGTTTCATTCTATAACTAAGCATTCTTTGTTTTCTTTTACTACCTAGACCTCTGATATTCCAACATGTGAACTTCATGATTAAATATTTGTAAAGGAGTAATTGGTTAGGTCTTTCATCTTACCCGGAACTATCATTAGCTTTCCACACTCCATCAAGAGCTCCTTCTACTTTTTCCTGCCCCTCTTCTTTCATGCATTTCTAGTAGCTAATCCTAGAGTTGATTTCATTGTTTTCACACCTTTGTACTCCTGCTTGTCAATGGTTTTTCCTTTATCAAACCCCCTTTCCTGAGTTTTCCATAAAAACAACTGTTGTATTCTGTTGCATTCTTCTTGAGGTAATGAATCTATCCCTCCCGTGGTTCCCTGCATCAAGAACCCTTCCAGATCTAGGTGTTCCTTATCTAGAATTTCCTGAAGCTCATGGTCCTCTAGATCTGTTTCACTCTGGGTCATTTCCTGATCCATCTCTAGTTCTGTGTCACTCATCATAGTCTCTTTCTTATTACCAATATCTTGTGTTGGGTTGTAGTCTTCTTCCTTCTCCTTTTCATTAGGGTCTTCCTTTATAGATTGGTCTTCTTTTGTCATTTCCTCATTCTCTTCCAATGCTTGAAACTTATTTTGATTGACCTTTTGCCCCTCATTACGTTGTTGCTTTGGTCCTTTTTTACCTCCTTTTCCTCTACTTGCCACTTTCTGAAAGCTTTCTATGTCGTTCATTGCATTAGGTTTTCTCTTGTTGTCTGCTTTACTAAGAGGGCAGTCTCTAAACAAGTGTCCATGTTCGTGGCATTTACAGCATCTGAACAGGATATGCTCATAGTCCATAGTTTGCACCCATTCCTCATCAAAGACTTCCAAGATAAATTCATCCGAAAGAACTCCTAATAGATCCTTTTCCACACAAATCCTTGCATAGGAAGTATATTTTCCCCTTCTTGTGGCTTCCGAAGCTTTGACAAAATGACCTAGTTTGTTGCCTATGGCAGCAAGCGATTCAATTTTCCAGTAATCAACAGGTAAAGAATAGAGCCTTACCCAGACAGATACCGAAGTGAAAGTTTCCCACTCTAGAACAAAGTTCATCATCCAAGGCTGCATATAGAGGCCAGCTTCTGCATAAAAGTAGGGTCCTCCTTCGAATATTCTGTCTTTGTCTTCGATATTTGTGAACACCAGGTGAAAAATCCCTTTGACCCAAGATGGAGATCGATTCTTCCTTTGGGTTTCCAGTAATACTTGATCCATGTCTGTAAATTCTTTTCAATGGGCCATAATCCCATGAATTTACAGATTATAGCGTAAGTTCCCATGTGTTCCCTATGCGCCTGCAGTGCAGGATCATTTAATACTACTCTAGGAGTGATCTCTGTTTTGGGTCTGCAAGGTCCCTTTTGTTTTTTGTCCCTTGTTTCCTGGCTTTTGTCTTCTTCCTCATTCTCCTTTGTGCTTCTATTTTCCTTGATCTTGGCCCCATCTGTCTCCTTTTCATTATTTCTTTTTTCTTCCTCCGTAGATCCTCTGACATTACCCAGTGGTGATTTACCTCTACTGGCAACAACATCCTTGTAGGAGGGAGTGGAGCTCCCTCCTCTATGGCCCTCCATTAGGATCAAGATCTGTAACTCTTAGAAACCCTAGCTGCACGTCCCCAAGGTCTCCCCACCTTAACTGTTAGTGTCAAATTGAGCATTCTATTTCATTTTCAAGAAGAGAAAAATTATTCTAGGAACTTTTCTTGATCCCTGTCACATTCCGTTGATTTCATGATTCTCTAGTCATGATGGTTTTGTAAGCAAAACATTGAGCAACTTTGTGTCCAAAATTATGACATGAAAAACATTTCCCATTAAAGAAGTTCCTCTGACTATTGAATATGTTGATGTGGTGATTGTAGTTTCTATTGATATTCATCTTTGGAGCAAATTGAGTATGATTTACCTGAGGTTGGTTGGGGCATCTATTCATCCTTGGAGTAAATTGAGTCAGATTTACCTGGCAATCTGCTTTATGCCTTTGCTGATGATTGTCATACTGTTCACTGGTCTTTGCTCCATCAAGATAGCTTTTAGTGGAGCTTGACGACTTTTGTGATTGAGACGCTTCTTCAGTATATCCAAGACCTATCTTTATCAGAGGAGAACGCTACACTTTGATAATTTCATTTAAATTTTCTGATCGTTTAGCAAATCTAAGATTGAGAGGTTTCGTTTGCTCAAGATCCTTTCTTAGAATCACAATTTTACATTCTAGTTTTCCATTGTGTTTTTCTTTTTCAGCAAGTTGGTATGTCAAGGTATCTATAATCGTATTCTTTTCTTCTAAATAGATTTTTAGTTTAGAGATTTCTTCATGAAGGTCATCCTCTTCTAAATCATCCCAAAAATTATAATCATCATAAGCCATTAGAAGTCTATAATCATTATTGTTTTCATCTTCATCACTATTTGATAAATCATCGCTAGTATAGTAACTCCTTTTATTTACAACTTCTTTTCTATTCCATTTTGCATATTCCTTCCCTTTTTCATATTTATCTTTATGAGGACATTTGGCAGCATAATGGTCGACTCTACCATAGGCAAACTATTTGAAGGGTAGCTTACCTCTAAATCTTCCAGAACCCCATTGAAGCTTCTTGACAAAGTTTACCTCATCTTCTTCTTCTGAAATATGTCATGATTCATTGTGTTATTCCTTTCCTTTTGTTGAAGCTTTAAATGCAACTTCTCTCATATCTGATGGTCCTCCTTTTCTCATCTCAAAGGAAGTTAAGATTCTGTGCAGTTGTGTGATAGTGATAGTCTGCAGATCCTATTTTTCTTCTATGGCAGACACTTTTGATTCAAATTTAGTAGACAAAGATCTCAAAATTTTATCAACTAAGGGAACTTCATTTATTTCTTCATACAATTAACAACCTCATCTATACGTAAGAAGTAACTAGTTATACTTTCATCACTGTGCATCCTAAGAGTTTCATACTGAATTCTGAGAGTTTGAAGCTTAACACATTTTACTTGAGAGTCTCCTTGGTAGCTCAGAACGATTTTGTCCCATATTTCTTTGGTTGATTTGAGATACATGACTTTGACAAATTTTGATTGTGACAGACTTCCCAATAAAGTATTGACTGCTCTGGCATTAGTTTCATATTGTTTTTTACCTGCCGTATCTGTAGGAATTTCTATTGGAAATGTATATCCTCCTTCCACAATTTCCCAAACATCCATTCCAAGTGATTGTAGATAGGTTGTGGTTCTTAATTTCCAATAAACAAAATTTCTCCCATCAAAGATTGGAGGTCTGATGGATCCCATGCTTTCTTGATTACTCATGATGATGGATCTCCCTTCAAGCGATCAAGCTTCTTCTCAAGGACCTGCTCTGATACCAATTGTTGGAAATAATACTGAGAGGGGGGTGAATCAGTATTATCAGAAATATAATTTTATTTCCCAAATAGATTTATATATGTTGCTTCAGTGAAGTGAACTAGTGTGTACACGCAACTGTACTTAAATAAAACAACGTATATGTAGAGAACTTTTGATTTAGACAATTTATCATGTATTGAGCTTAAACCAGTATATCAGAGTTTTATTAGACAGTGCAGTAAAAGTAGAATAAAGCATCACACATGAACACCAAGATATAAGGTGGAAACCTAATGTGGGTAAAAACCACCTATTGTTGTCGTCTCTGTCTTCTTTTTAAAAATAATAAAATCTATTTACAATCTTGTACTGGTGTAGACTCATACCAATACGTAGGCACCCACCTGCAGAAGGCTACAACCTTCTCTCATTCTCCAGCTTCTACTGGAAGGGAGCTATAACCCCCTAGCTCTTGTACTAGCCGATATGTTTACTAGTACGTAGGCGCCGACCTACAAAAGGCTACGACCTTCTTTCTTCCTCCAGGGACCACATTTCATGAATTTTCAGACTGGATACTCCTGGAACACAACACCATAATCTAAAGGCCACGTTTCATCCAATTTTCATACTAGACCCATCAACAACATTGAAACTCACAAAATCATAGCTACAATACAACCATCAAATACATCTTTATCAACCAATCACTAAAACCCAATCATCACTTTCTGAATCAACCACAACTAAATCAATCAGTCACTTGACAACCCATCATCACTGAAGCAAATCACAATCAATCAATATGATCATTCAGAACACTATCACCAAAATACAGTCACCAGAACATAAAGCAGAACCCAGAACTTCCGCAACAGCAAACAGAAACAACTGAAACATACTTCATAAGGTATATGCTACTTCCATTTGTCGAACTGGCATGTATACACACTTTTACCAAAAGGAACCAGTGTACAGATCTGCAAATTCAAATTTATGAAGTATACGCTACTTTGATATTTTGAACCAGCGTGTATACACACTTTTACCAAAAGGGACTAGCATATGGATTTGCAAATTTAAATTTATGAAGTATACGCTACTTTGATATGCTGAACCAGCATGTATATGCACTTTTACCAAAGCGAACCTACATACAAATCTATAAATTCTAACTTAAAACATCACAACTATTTCAGACTTCAGTCATACCCAGATCATCACATTTACAAAATAAAAAATGTGTCAGTATTCAGATCTAGACTGTTCAAGATCAAACCACATAATGATAATACTTTTAAGCCTTTATGATCCCAGTCCATCAACCTTCATCAGCCATATAGGTTCATCCTTAGATCAAATCAAGCAAACTATCAGAAGCTCATCAAACTGCAAATATGATTCAACCCTTCCTAAGATATTCAAATCCTTACACACTACTGGCCTAATGATCTTCTCCTCCTTATATAGTTTTAGGCCTTTCTCAATACCATGGACCAAAACTACTTAGGACCAATACCTTGGACCAAATACCTTGGACCAATTACCTTGGGTCAAATACCTTGGACCAACAACTTTTGGTTTTCCAAGATATACGCACTTTTCCTTCTGTGAATGTGCGTGTGTACGTATACACTTCTTTTGTTCAGTAAACCTACATGTATATGCAGCTTGGACAAGGTGAACCTACGTATACCTCTCTTTCTTCATGTTTGGAGTCTGATCTGTAGTTCTTTGTTGTTCACCTGTTGCATTGTGATCTTTTATCTGAGTGAGTTTCCATCAAGGACAACACCTGTATCATAATGCCAACAGTTTCTTCCTCGTCTTTTTCATTGACAGTAGGACTAATGTCATATGTGAGGGCTTTGATATCCTCCTTTGTCTGCATGTCTCTGAAAATTGACCATTGGATAGGAATTATGAGGTTGTGGAGGGCATCTTCTATGATGATTCTAACTAACCCATGGTGGGCTAATTGTTGGTGGTTTCCCTCCTGCACCTTTATGCTTGTATCTATCAGTGATTGCAGGAGGAAGTATGGTATGTTGAGCCTGTGGTGTGAAGGTGTTTCTGCTCCAAAACTCAACTCTTCAAGAAGCCTAAAGTGATACCCATAAACCACACTATACCTACCCTCACATGATATGTGTTTGATAAGGTGGTAACTTGCCTCATTCTAGGGGTATGGTAGACTTGTTCTCCTTACTCCATTCTTGTCCTCAATGGCCTCTTCTCCCTGTAAAAAGAACTTTTTCTTGGCAATTTGGATATCTCCCTTGTCTTCCTTTCTCCAAGGCACTCCTAGGGGAAGTGTGGTAATTCTACTTATGAGTTCAGGGGTGAGCTCTATGGAGAGGCCTCTCATCACAACAATGGCATGGACTCTGGTCAATGGAATGAGGGAGAGAGAAAAATCCATGGCCACTTCATTATCATACATTCTTTGTTTCTCAAAATACGTCATCGAATTATGCCTTGTGAAGATTTATAACCCCTGAGGGTGTTGGTGGATTCTCAAAGTGTTAATGGGCTCCCTTCTATTAAACCCCCCTGTCATTTTGGTTAGTGAATTTTGAGTAGCTGAAATGGTTGATACAATTTTTTAAATGCAGAAGAAAATAATTAAAAGAACTGTGGAGACAATTTCCTTACACAACTGCCAAATTCACTCAATACTAGGGAATTTTCTATTCAATTCTCTTTGAAAAGGGAAGTAATTATAGAGCCTACCTCCTCATAGTGTTTGTTGTAGCCAACCCCCGTGTTTTCTAATTCAGGAGCATGAAGCTTGAAGACAAAAGGCTTCAGTTTTATTCCAAAAATCCAAAAAAACGTTTACAAGCAAAGGAGTGGGATCCTTTAGCTGTCAACTTAGAAAGTTTTCTAGATAGGATTTGAGCTAGAATATACATATTTGAATGATTTTGTAATTAACCCAAGTAGTTTAGACTTAGTTGAGATTCTCGAGGAGAATATCAAGTAGTTCAGGTATTATCTAGGATTAGATAGATTTGATCCATTGATTGAGGATTGGATTGTTGCATGTAAAGTATTTATGTAAGTTTTGAACTATTGTAAGAGGATTTGGCTGGATTTGGCTTTGGATAATTATACTGTAAGAGAATTGAAATATCTCTATATCTCTGTGTATTCTATTTATGAAAGGTTAAATATCGGAGGTTGAATTCCTTTGAAATATCTCTGTGTATTGTTGAATTCCAGTTTGGCCTATAAAAATTAGAGTTTTGTATGCTCGGGTGGTATCACAGTTAATTCCTCATTCACTGCGTATTAAGTTAAACTGAATGTGTTTCAAACCACAGAGCTTTAGTTAGCTAAGCTCTGAATTACATAGAGAATAGCTACACCTGGCGGAAGCGCTAAAATCAAACTGGAAAGAGAAAAGTCCGATAAATACAAAAGGGAGCCCGAAGGAGCCTAGAACCATCCAATCAACAAAACCATTAGATCTATAGTAGAAACGTGCAAACAAGCACTAGAGTTAAACAGAGGAGTAAAGTGGTCTTCATAGGCAAAATTTGTTTTCACGCGGGCTCAAGGAGATAAGCGATATTTTGGGATAGTCATGCGATTCCATTCATCAACCGACACGTAGCATGGAGAAATTACTTTTCCCATGTGCTCTCGGCTTGATAAACATTAGCAAGAATTCCACATGATATTAAGCGTCAATCATTGGATCAAGCGGGCTTGATCAATGGTGGAGGATCAACCAACTAGTTTGTGAGCAGGGAAAGCACCGAATGTTGGATTGAAGAAACAGGATCGACAGTGGAGAATCAACGTGATAAATGTGAGGAGAAAGGTGGATGCGAGAAGTTTATGAACAACGATTTGTTTTCCTTTCGGCCCTGGGGTAAGTGAAGTTTTGCTAATTTTCGGGTAATTTTAGCAATTTTGTTGTTTTACTAGAATATGTAAGTTTGGAGGTGGATCACTGAACCTGAAAATGAAATTCAAAAGAACTTCCACCTGCGCTTGAGGAAATCATTTCTAGATTGAAAGATTATCCATTACACCTGCAACCAAGCCACCATTTTCCCCTTTGAAACTCCTCTCGACCAATCTTGTAGACTGTATGTCTGTATCCTATAGGATTCCTATGCGGTCCTGTAGGATTTCCTGTGTAATCCTATAGGAAGTCATGCACAGGAGACAGATGGATTTTTCCTCTTTTGTAGGTTGCCTAGGTATGAGAGTGACTTTTCTAGAGTGAGCCTCGAGGAAATAAATGCATGAGTGCATGGGGATCAATGAGTATTTCCTCTTATGGTCGATTTTTGTGAGGTGGTGTTCTGGCATCAAAGGTACGTTTTCTATTTTTGGACCGTTGTTCCCCACTACCACCTCATCATTCCCCTCTCCTCATAATCAACTCCTAGTTCATGCCTTTGTAGACTTGACTACTTTTGTCCTTCTCCTCTCTTTCTTTGACTTGACTACTGCCATGTGTGGGAGGACCAACTGTTTTGTCTTCATCGATTGAACGAAGGTGGCCAAGTTAACTGGCCACCTTTTGTTTATAAACCAGCTTACTTGTAACCTTTACATATTTTTACTACATTATGCAAATGAGAGAGTTAAGAGAGATACTTACCTGTGGTGCTAATACCTTGTTGCAGTTGTTGAAGACATGAGGTGCTTGTTGTGTATTGGTTGCATGCTATTTCTCCTTCCTTTTTTATTGCTCTCTAATGATTCCTTTGATGTGTAGGTATCTGGTGTTGAATATGATGGTGTTGCCATTGCTCTGGCGCTCCTTCTACCCTTGGATCTTCATGTTAGAATCTTGATGTAATCATGATTTGTATTATGTGGGATAGACTGCTACAGGATTTCCTACAAGATGTCTTGTAGCTGCTTCTCCCTCAAATTTTTTAATCATACACTTTGCTGGTATTTTGAAGATGATTACATGGATATAGAGGAGGTCTAGGAGTGTGAATAATGAGGAATATACTCAGGTGTTGGTCCCTACTTCCCTCTTGTTTCATTTTTTCTATTTTATCTTGAGGACTATGAAAAAAAATTGGAAACATATTTTTTTATGATGAATGCAGGGGTGATGAAAGTGGAGACAGGTATGGTAATGAAGTTGTGATGTAGGGATGTCATTATTTTGAAATGGCAGGTCATTTTCTCACCCTAGGGGCACTTTATATAGGATTCCTGAGCCACTGTGATTCCTACATGATCATCCTGTAGGTTTTTAGGGGATCCTATAGAAAACATTGTCCCCTTGTGAACTGAAGCAAAGGAGTTAAAAAAATGAAATAAATCGGGAAGTGATGAATGATGATGAGTGGAAAAATAAAAATGTGAGTGAAATAGGTCCCTTTTTTATCCTCCTTTTTTCTCTGATCATCCTCCTTGCTGACCTGCAAATAGAAATTTTCATGATTTTTTTTTTGAAAACAACTAATTTGTCTCTAAGAGGTTTTCATCCTAACTATTTTCCCTTAGCACCTTAAGAGAGGTTTTCACCCTGGGATATTTTTATTTCCTTTTTTTATTTTTTGACAACATTAAGCCACCCCAAGAGGTTTTCAGCGCACTAGTGGGACTCTGGCACCTCATGGAGGTTTTCCCCTGAGTCCTTATTTTTCTTTTTTCTTTTTTTTTCTGAATGATTTGATGGGGTGGGAGCTAAAACTTGCTCCATTACCATCACTATTTTATTGATACACTCAATTAGCTCTTTCTTTGACAATGGTCTTTTGTAAACTTTCAATATGTGTCCATTAACAAGTAAAGGAATGGCCTCTGCATCTATGGTTCTGATCTGCACTGAACCATTATCAGGACATCTTTCTATAACATAAGGTCCTAGCCATATTTTCCTTAACTTGCCCTTAAAGTCTTTATATCTAGAATCATATAACAAGGCCCAATCACCTTCTTTAAATTGTCTATCCTTGATGTGTTTGTCATGCCAGATCTTCCTCTGGAGTTGGGTTACCTCTATGTGTAGGAGGGCCTGCATTCTAAACTCATTTAAACCATTCAACTGAAGCGATCTCTCTTTTTGTGCACTGTTGAGACCTAGATCTAATTGGGTTGCCATCCTTAATGTGTTATACTCAAACTCAATGGAAAGCAGGGCCTTTTTCCCATAGACCAGCTCATAGGGTGTGAAACCAATGGTGGTCTTCCAGGTGGTATTATAGGCTCAGTTGGCCTCAACTAGTCTATCTGCCCAAGCTTTCCACTATTGCTCACCACTTTGGTCAAGATGCTCTCCAGTGCTCTGTTGGTCACCTCCACCTGCCCATTAGCTTGTGGGTGATAGGGAGTGGAGGTCCTATGCTTGATCTTGTGCTGGCTGAGCAAGTCTTCAATCATGTTGGAGGTAAACTGGCTACCTTGATCAGTGACTAGTTCTCAAGGGTACCAAATTTGTAAATACATTCTACCTCAAGAACTCAGCCTCCTCTGTTGCTGCCTTAATTGCCTTGGTTTCAACCCACTTAGTCAAATAGTCAGTGCACACAATGATGTACTATTTTTTCTTGGAAGGAGGGTCAATAGGTCCAATGAAGTCCATGCCCCACTTTTCAAATGGCTCGAAAGTCACTTGAGGCTGCAGAGGCATTTCATCCCTTAGAGTAGGCTTCCCCATCCTTTGGTAGCAATCAAACTGACTAGTATATCTTTTCGCATCCTAATGAAGAGTGGGCCAATAATAGCCTGCTTGTAACACTTTGAATGATGTCATCTTTTCTACAAAGTGACCTCCACAAGGCCCATCGTGAAAGGTCAGAAGGATGTCAAAGACTTCCTCCTCCCTGACACACCTTATCAAGGTTTGATCTGGGCCAAGTTTGAAGAGATTGCCCCCAATCCAAGTGAAGGGTGCACTCTTCCTTATAATCTTACTTTTCTCTTTGGAGAACAAGTTCAGTGGGAACTGTGCAGATACCAAATAGTTTGCTATCTCAGCAAACGATGGAGAGAGAACTGAAATGGTGAACAAGTGCTCATCCGGTAATTAGTCATCAACCATTCCCTCCTCACCTGCAGGTAGAGTTAATCTGGAAAAAAAGTTTGCAACAACATTTTCCTTGCCAGGCTTATCAACAATAGTTAGATCAAACTGTTGTAATAAAAGTAACCATCTTATATATGAGCATTCACATTAGGTTTATTCATCAAATATTTGATTGCAGCATGGTCAATATGGACAAATGTTTGATAACCTATAATATAATGCCTAAATTTGTTCAATGAATGCACAACAGCCAGGAGATCCTTTTCGGTCACTGTGTAGTTCAGTTCAACCTTTGACAGATTCTTGATAAAGTAAATGGCATAAGGCAATTTTTCATCTATCTGACCTAGGGCTGCTCTTATGGCTTTGTGTGATGCATTAGGATGAATGTGAAAAGGAAGGGCCCAATTTGGGCCTTAGAGAATTGGTGCAGTGGTTAACTTGCTCTTTAGGATGTCCAAGGCCTCTTGACGGCTTTTTGACCATATAAACTTAGAGTCTTTAGTCAACAACCCAAATAAAGGAGAGGCGAACTTGTTGAAGTCCTTTATGAACCTTCAATAGTATCCAGATAACCCTAGAAACTTCTAAAAAATCTCTTCTTTTGATGAGGTGGGACCCTTTGGATGATAGCCATTTTGGTTGGGTCCACCTGCAGTCCTTGTTGAGATATTGAATGGCCCAGCACAGTCCCTACAGTCATTAAGAATTCAATTTTTTTGGGACTGAGAGACAGGTTCATTTCAATTCACTTGTGTAGTACCTTACCTAAGTTCGAGAAAAACTCCTTAAAATCACCCCCATAGGGTGTGAAATCATCCATATAGATTTCTATTACATCATGGAGTAACTCAGCAAAGATACTTAGGATTTCTCTCTGAAAAGTGGCAAGAGCATTGCATAGGCCAAAAGGAAGGACCCTGTAGGCAAAAGTACCCCAAGGACAAGTGAAGGTGGTTTTATCTTGGTCTTCCGAGCTATCTAGATTTGATTGTACTCGTTGAATCCATCTGGGAAAGAGAAAAACGTTTTCCCTGCTGGGCCATCTAGCACTTCTTCGATGAAAGGTAGAGGGAAATTGTCCTTCTTTCTGGCTTTGTTCAATTCCCTGTAATCGGCATAAATCCTCCACTTACCATTTTTCTTGGGAACTAACACCAAAGGAGAGACCCACTCACTGTCGGAGATAGGATAAATGAATCCTACATCTAGAAAATTCTACAATTCTTCTTTGACTATATCTTTAAGAGCTAGATTCATCCTCCTTTCGGGTTTTCAGACTGGCTTGCAACCTTCCTTGATATAAATATGATGAGTACACACTGAGGGGTGTACTCCCTTAATTTCTTTGTAACTCCAAGCAAAGGCATCCAGATGTTCCTTTAGCATGTTGCACAACTTCTCCTCTTGGAGAACAGAAAGAGATGGATTGATTTTCAAAGTTCTCACAAGACCGAATTCTATGGTTTTGACACAGAGAGGGTTGGAATCAGCCAAGTATAGATCAATTGGATGGTTGTTCTAGGTTTCCTTTACTACTTCTTCTAGGGACAATGTACTAGGAGTTGGACTTTGGAGTAGGTGTTTAATCAAATCATCTTCATCCTGTTGTCCTCCTCCCATGGTTGTTTCTAAGGTATACAGTTGAGCAGAATAAATTTCATCTTCTTCCTCCTCTTCCAGCCATAAAGGTAAATCATGTTCTAGAGATGGTTGAGCTGGAGGGTATAGGACTAACTGCTTCTCTTGGAGAACAGAAAGAGATGGATTGATTTACAAAGTTCTCGCAAGACCAAATTCTATGGTTTTGGCATGGAGAGGGTTGGAATCGGCCAAGCATAGATCAATTGGATGGTTGTTCTGGGTTTCCTTTACTACTTCTTCTAGGGACAATGTACTAGGAGTTGGACTTTGGAGTAGGTGTTCAATCAAATCATCTTCATCCTATTGTCCTCCTCCCATGGTTGTTTCTAAGGTATACAGTTCGGCAGAATAAACTTCATCTTCTTTCTCCTCTTCCAGCCATAAAGGTAAATCATGTTCTAGAGAAGGTTGAGCCGGAGGGTATAGGACTAACTCCTTGGACATATGCCCATTCTTCATGGTCATATTCCTAGCTCTACAACTGATATAAGCATCTGCAGTGGCCAACTAGGGCCTCCCAAGGATGAGAGGGTAACCAGTAAGCTTAACCTTAGCTTGGAGAACTAGGAAATATGCAAGGTACTCCCAAGAGTCAATGGAGACCATCACATCCTCCATTATCCCCTCAGGGGTCACTATGGAGTGGTCTGCAAGTTGCAGGACTGTTGTAGTCTTTCTCAATGAACCTTGGAGGTTGAGCTTGAGCATGGTGTCCTTGGTCATCACATTAATGGCAGCCCCAAGATTGATCAAAGTGTGTGGGATAATGGTGCCATTTATGTGCACATCTACTACAAGGCTTCCAGGGTCCAAATACTTTGGATAGATTACCTACCCCAACATTAAGTCGAGCAGTTTTCCAATGACATTAATGGTAGGGGCATATCCTTTTCACCTCCATGGATGCTTGAAACACTTCTCCTTAATCAACTTGTTGTAAATAGGTACATCCTTGATGGCTTGGAGAAGTGGAATCTTGACACATAGTTTTTTCAATTCTCCCAGAAGTTCAGTCTCTTCTGGGATAGGCTGGAGTGGTTGAGTTAATCTCTCAGGAAAGCATGGAATTACTTTAAGAATTCTTTCCTCTTTTTCCTCTTCAAACTCCCTAGGTGGAGGTAGAGGTTGGTTATTCGGGAGAATTCTCCCAGATATCATATTGATTTCATGGATCTCCACAACATAAGATGGATATGATGTCTCTCCACTATATACTTGATGTGCATGTCTGTTTTTCGGGTTTGAAATTGTTTGGGCAGGAATCTGGGGTTGTTTTGGTGGAGCAAAGTGTAATATTTGTGGTTTGGTAGGTGGTGAAGGCAATAAAGCAGGAACATTGTTGTACTGGGGCCTCCACCCCTGGGGCGCTGCATTCCACTAAGGTTGTGGTGGAGCATATGGTTGAAATGACTGGCTGGTTGGCTAGGAATGATACTGAGATGCAAAGGACCAAGGAGGATGTGTAGGCCAGGAAGGATGAGCAGGGGATCCCCAAGAAGGTATGGATTGTTGGAAATAATACTGAGAGGGGGGGTGAATCAGTATTATCTGGTCAAATAATTTCTTTTCAAACCCAGAACATATACACTACATTAGTTAGAGAAAACCGCGTATATACGCAACTACAGATAAGGAAACCCGCGTATACCATGCAGACTTATACTTTAATATATTCTACAGATGTTGAACATTAATCTGTACATCGGAATCATATAAACAGTAACCAGGAACAATAAAATAGAGCAGAAGACAATCACACACAAGAACACAAGATATAAGGTGGAAACCCAATGTGGGTGAAAACCACCTGCTACAATATGTCTCTATCTTTCCAATTAGAAACTTCTTTTTACAATGATTTTGTACTGGTGCAGTCCTTTACCAGTACGCCAGCTACAACCTACAGAGGGTTACAACCCTCTCTTTTCTTCCAGGGACCACGTTTCATAAATTTTCAGACTGGATCCATGAATATCAATCAATCATTAAACAATCTCTTTTTCACCAATTAGTACTGAATCAAATAAACACTTCTCCGACTGTTGTACCCAGAACATAGTAACAGTAATCACACACCAATTATGAACCCAGAACACTGTAGATAAACAACAAAAGTAGCTAAAACAAAATTTAAAAGACGTATGCTACTTAACTATTCAGAAACCTGCGTGCATATGCTTTTGCGTCGAGACCAACCTGCGTATACGCTTCTTTCACTTGCAGAAACTGCATGTATACACATCTTCGTCAAGGCCAACCTGCGTATATGCTTCTTTCACTTGCAAAAACCACGTGTATACACTTCTGCGTCGAGACCAACCGACGTATATGCTTCTTTCACTTGCAGAAACTATGTGTATATGCGCCTTACCTTCACTAAACCTGCGAACAGATCTATAAAGAATAATTGACTCTTTCAATCATTCAGACATTAGTTAACCCAGATTATTAGATTTATAGATCAAGTGTGCACCCCATAGAACAGCTCAAAATTGTACAAAGATATTATCATTCAAGCCTTAAGATTTTGACCCATCAATGGAACTTATCCTTCTCCTTGCACTCAGATTCCTTCTTCATTCAGATCCAAATCTGCACCATAACCCAATCATAGTATTCAAGATCTAGCACTTTATCAGATATTCAATAATTCAGATTGTGCCTTGCCAAATGATCTCCTTCCTCTTTTATAGCCTTAGGCCTTTCACAATACCACGGTCCAAAAACCATAACAATTCAATACCATGGATCCAATACTTGGGATCAACACTTATGACGAGATACCATGGCCCAAAACCATAGGTTCAAATACCAAGGACTAAATACCATGGACCAAAAATAAATTCTCCCACATGTACACACTTTTCCTTGCAAGAAAGTGTGTGAATATGCATACGCGCCTTGGGAACATCCATCCCGTGTGTATACGTGGCTTCGTTAAGGTGAACTTGCATATATATGATTTCCTTCATTTTGAGAGCCTAAAATGTGATCTGTCATCAGAGTGAGTTGCCATCAAGGACAACACATGTCCCATAGTGCCAAACCTGTGCAATAATGCCAACAATCTCCCCCTTTGGACTTGATGGCAACCCCAATATCCTCAAAGTCATTCTCTCACTTTGTCATCAAGGGCAAAGGGTTGTGCTCCCCCTTAGTACATGCTGAAATCTCTACTCTGCTGAGATGAACATGCTCCCACTGACTGTAGGCAAGATCTACAAAAAGATGTTCTTTAAGAATAACCATGACTTATACATCATAAGTGACTTTCCTATCACCAAAAGACTCTATATATCCATCTATCACCCAACCAAGTGGGGATCATCCACCCAACCAAGTGGGGATAAGACAATCAAGTACATTACATCTTTCACCCAGGCATAGTGGGGAAAACAAAATAGGTCGTTACATGACCTTGATATATACATGATATAGAGACGAAACATCTAGAGCAAGACTATGAAAGACATTAATAACAATATCAGCAGCATCTGTCAAACACTATGCAGATCAGCAACCATGTTCTCCTTCTGTTCTCCTTCTGCAACAGATCCTCCTGAAACCAAAAACAACTTGTATACACAAACCAAGGGCTTCTAAGGGAATGCCAACAATGCATTATTAGAAGATTATCTGCTCCCCCTAAACCTGTGCCAAATGGTCTCTATCAGACCCATATCAGACTCTCTTCAACTAGAGTCTGTCCCCACTGATTTCCTTCAACCAAATATACGTGACTGTACCTGCATAAAACTGTGTATGTACACGGATCCTCCTCATGCAACTCGCGTACAACCTCTTTTCTCAGAAACAGACAGGTTTCAACAGCAAGATGATGCATCAACTACTCCCAGCTTCTGTTTGAGGTATTCAAATGTCTCCCTGGGTAGTGGTTTGGTGAATATATCAGCAACTTGTTCCTTAGAGGGAACATACTCCAACTTGACCTTTTGTTCAAGCACTTGTTCCCGGAGAAAATG
>APFE030278993.1:0-19809 GCA_000404065.3 Pinus taeda
CAAGGAAAGTCCTGGAGTTGGAAGCATGATGGAAATACCTTCCTCACTAAGAGGAAGTGTTATATTTTGGGTAGTTCAGAAGGTATTTCCAAGAGAGGATTGGTCACATTATTTCCATTAATGGAAAAAGAGAAGCAAGATAGGTCACCAAGAGAGGCATTGTTGTGATGCATGTATGAATGTGATGCTTTAATAAAGAGATGCAGCCTGTGGAAATGGGAGGAGATTCAACTGAGAATAGTTTGTGAACAACAAGGAGGAACAAGGTATGTTGTGGTGATGTTTGACAACAAGAATGTAGAAAATATGTTGTAGGTTAACCTGATAATGCAATATAAATCAAAGTAGAATACTATAACCTACTTCTACTATCAATTTATGGAAGCTTAAAGATCGAGTTGAACAATATAACCAGAAGAAGAAGAATCAATGCACAATAAACATGAAAATACTTTGGGGAAAGCCTCAGCTAAAAACCCCACTATCTATATTATCATACAAGGTGGAAATACATAGGAATTATACAAAGCCTTAGCTCTCACAGCTAGCCATCTCTCAGTACAATCCTCACAGATACTCACAGGCAATCTTGGCTTCTCTCCAACCTTCCTCTCTTCCCTCCAAGCTACTATTTCCTTGCATTGTCCCTCTAGGATGATTCACCTTCAACCAAGTGGAACAGTATCTCACACACTGTCAAAACTATGCAATCCTCAAGGAATGATGTCTTGACTGCATGCATGAGTTTTCTTTATAAGAAAACACATGCAACTGATAGTACACTATCCTTGTCTTTAATCTCAAGTGGCTCTTTCTCAGAATAGACATGCATGGGTTTCTAATGAGGGAATCTTTAGTTAACTGGAGTAACACTAGTTGAGTGCATGCATGCATCAACTGACTATTAGCTCTCTATTAGTTCCTCAAACAGTTTGGAACTAATTAACTATACTTAACTTAGTAAACTGAGTTAACTAATTACAACTCAAATATAACTCAATCTTATCTCCTTAATTTAAGGGATAACTCTTGCATGACTTCAGAAAGACTTCTAACTTGAATTTCTCCAACTAATTAAATTAAAATAAATTATTAATTATTTCCAAGTAGTTGTTAAGACAAAATTCTATTTTAATTCACAATTTAATTCAGGGAAAAATTAAATTGGAATATTGTTGTTGCCACATTTCAACACTCCCTTTCAACAAGAAAGGGATTATCTGCCACCCTGATCATGTCTCTGTGGAAATCGAATTTACACTTGACAATGTCTTTGTCAAAATGTTAACATCTTTCTCCTCTGTCAAAATATACTACAGCAACATGATCCTCCCATCATCAACAGCCTGATTTACCTTGTAAAGCCAACGGGAACTCTGTTGGCATTATGATACAGGTGTTGTCCTTGATGGAAACTCACTCAAATGACATATCACAGTGCAGTAGGTCAATAGCCAAGAATTAATGATCAGACTACAAAGAATGAAGAAAAAGAGGTATACGCAGGTTCACCTTGACAAATGAGCGTATACATGTGGTTTAACAGAACAAAAGGAGTGTATAACGTACACACACACTTTCACAAGAGGGAAAGCACGTACATGTTGGAAAACTATGTTTTTGGTCCGAGGTATTTGTTCCATGGTATTTCTATCCATGGTAATGGTCCAAGGTATTGACCCTAGGTATTTGGTCCAAGGTATTGGTCTTGAGTGGTTTTGGTCCATGGTATTGAGAAATGCCTAAAACTATAAGAGGAGAAGATCATTAGACCAGGTGTGCACTTATTGAATATCTGAAGAAGTGTGGGATCAGTATGCAGGTTATGGGTTTCTGATGCTTTGCTTGATCTGAACTAAGGATGCACCTATGTGGATGATGATGGATTTGGATCTTAAGGCTTAGAATGTATTATCATTATGTGGTTTATCATGGATAGACTAGATCTGAATACTGACACATGTTTTATTCTGCAAATGTTATGATCTAGGTATAACTGAATTCTAAAATAGCTATGAATTGTTTAAGTTGGTATTTGCATATCTTTACATGGGTTCACTTTGATAAAAGTGCGTATACATGATGGTTCGGATCAACTTAGTAGCGTAAACATTATGAAATATGATATCTGAATTTGCAGTTGGTTCTAGTGATTGTTGCAGAGTTTTGGGTTTTGCTCTGTGTTCCGGTGACTGTGTTTTGATGACAGGGCTTCAGTGATTCAGTTGTTGGGTGATTCAGGGATTGATGATTGAGTATTCAATTATTGGTTAATGTAATGGTTGTATTGCAGTGGTGATTGATTTTTTTGATGGTTGAATATTCAATGATTGGTTAATGCAATGATTGTATTGCAGTGGTGATTTATTTTGAGCTTCAATGTTGTTGATGGGTCCAGTATAAAAATTGGATGAAATTTGGCCTTCAGATTATGGTGTTGTGTTGCAGGAGTATCCAGTCTGAAAATTTGTAAAATGTGGTCCCTAGAGGAAGAGAGAAGGTCGTAGCCTTCTGTATCCCGGCGCCTACGTACTAGCAAACATATCGGCCAGTACATGAGCTAGGGGGTTGGAGCTCCCTTCAGTAGTAGCCGGAAAACGAGTGAAGATTGGAGCCTTCAATAGGCTGGAACCTACGTACTAGTAAACATATCAGCCAATACAAGAGCCAGGGGGATGGAACTCCCTTCCAGTAGTAGCTGGAAAACAAGTGAAGTTTGGAGCCTTCAGTAGGCCAGCGCCTACGTACTAGTAAACAGATGGCTAGTACAAGAGCTAGGGGGTTGTAGCTCCCTTCTAGTAGTAGCTGGAGGACGAGAGAAGGTTGTAGCATTCTGTAGGTAGGTGCCTGTGTACTGTTATGAGTCTACACCAGTACAAGACTGTAAACAGGATTTTCTTATACTAAAAAGAAGACAACAACAGGTGGTTTTTGTCCCGCATTGGGTTTCCACCTTAAATCCTGGTGTTCATGTGTGTTTCTTATGTGTGATGGTCTGTTCTATTTTTACTACACCTGGTTACTATTTATATTGTTAATGAAGTGTTGATGAAATGATTAAAGATCAACATATGATGAATTAACTGAATCATAATTTTGTTGGATATACGCTAGTTGCCTTAAATGCAGTTGTGTGTACATGCAAGTTCCCTTCACTGAAGTAGCGTATATGAATCTGATTATGGAAATGAAAAGGTTATTATTGAATTTCTAATACTGATTCACACCCCCCCCCCCCTCTCAATATTATTTCCAACAATTGGTATCAGATCAGGTCCTTTGGTAGAAGCTTGATCGATTGAATGAGATCTATAGAAACAATGGGAAAGAAGCTAAAAAAAAAAAGCACCTCAGAAGAAGAACACAGCTCATAGGAACAGTGATAGCAGGAGAGACAATTAGCCATTAGGTGCAAGCAAGGATTTAGATTCTGAATCACCTCAAATTGAAGATGAACAAGCAAATGAAGCATCAGATAAAATCATAGATCAACAAGATCTATTTAACAAAAGGGAGTGTGCCCTCAAAGAATAAGTTGCCAAATTAAAATCTCAGCTAGAGTGTACCTTCAAAGTACGTCAAATGTTGCAAGATGAAGTGATATCATTAAAAAATAAGCCAAATGAAGAACTACCTCAAGCACATAAAGAACAAGATAATGAGATTCTTAAATTAAGGAAACAAGTGGAAGAAGGAAGAAAGGCTGAAGAAATCTTGAAGAAGCAACATCTGGAAAAGGAAGAACAACATCAAGTTGAGGTAAATGTCTTAAAAAGTAAATTAGAAGAAAAAGATAAATTGTTATGATTTCAAGACAGTACTAAGATTTTGGATGATATTCTTAGTAGTCAAAGATCTCCTGCTATTAAAAGTGGTCTTGGTTTTTATGAATCTATTGAAGGTGAATCTAGCTCACAAGGTGAGGCAAGGAACTCTAATGTAAAACCTGAAATGCTCAACAAGGAGATAAGAGGTCAACCCCATAAACAACCAAGGAAAGAAATTCTTCAAAGAAAACCTTTTACTCCAAAATATGGAAGTGATAGTCGGTTATTTTCTCGGATGAATAATGTTGAGTGTTATGTATGTCATAATCTTGGACATGTTGCAGTGAGATGCAGAAGTAGAATGGTTCAATACCATCGCTTAGAAAGATCATCATGTTCTAGGTACTTTAAGGGATATTTTTTTTCTTGCAATATGTTTGGTCACAAAGCCATTGACTACTATAGAAGGAATATGAAACATGTAAGATGTTATGCATGTAACAAGCTTGGACATATAACAAAGGAATGCAAGAGAAGATTTTTGGCACCATACCAAAACGAGAAAACATCATCATAGTCAAAGATATGGAAGAAGAAGGAAGTATAGTCAGAAAAATGTGGCATGGCATAGTATACAGACATAACAAACTTAGGGGGAGTTGAAAGTGTGAAACCTCATTATTCTAAATCTCATACGCAAGTTTCATGAAGACAAGTCGCCTATATACGTGAGTTTCAAGCTACACAGTAGCATATATGTTAGTTTGAGGAAAAGCAGTGGGAGAGACTCAAGAAAAGGGATCTGATATGGTTCAGTCAATTATCTGCTCTGTTTGATGATGGTTATAATCTGTTGATGATGTGTGGAAATGTGTTGGTACTCATAAGATTTTATTTAGAAGTTCTTTTGATACTCACAAGTTAACTTGATATATATATGATTAATGATGATGCCTTGATACTTTTTGTTGATATATGCATGATCTGATCTAACAATGAACAGATGGAATGAGTTCAAGGGGAGCATATGCTTCGAATAATGCATTGTTGGAATTATCTTAGAATATCTTGGTACTTGAATATGCTTATATTTCTTAATCCACATAATTGTTTTGATTCAGGTGACTCTTTGGATGATGGAAATGTACAGGTTGTTGATCCTGATGTTGTTGATGGTGCAGATCATATACAGTGATAACTATCGTGGTCTTGTTTAGATCAGTTATCCTTGTTATAAATGGCATGTATATCATTTGATTTAAAGGTCATGAAAGGACCTAAAATGCATGGGAAGGATGATGTAACAATTTCTATTGCAGTCATGTATAAACAACTGGTATATCCCCACTTGGTTGGGTGGATGAGTCAAATTTGGTATATCCCCACTTGGTTGGGAGATGGATGTATGTATGAGTCACTAGTGATAGGAAGGTCATACTCACATAGTTGAGATATAGAGTCATGTTATTATTTTGGAAATATTTTTGCAGTCTCTACATGTGCTCAGGGGGAGCATGGACGGTTTAGTGCATCTCAACATGTACAAAGGGAGAGCTCAATCAAAAATTTCAGCATGTACTCAGGAGGAGCATGAACAGCACAATGTATGTCAAAGGGGGAGAATATCTTGGTCTACCCTTTGCCCTTGATGTCAAAGGGGGAGAGTGACTTGATGTTGTTGTTGCCATCAAGTCCAAAGGGGGAGAATGTTGGCATTATGATAGAGGCATTGTCCTTGATGGAAACTCACTCAAATGACAGATTACACTGTAGCATGTAAATATCAAAGAATTAATGATTAGACTACAAAGAATGAAGAAAAAGAGGTATACACATGTTCACCTTGGCTAGACCCGATGGGTTTATAGACCCGATTTCATAATTTTTGAAGTCCAGAAATTCAGATTTTTCAATGTATTCCTGTGTATTTGGGGTTTTGGCCAATCCACCTATGCAATGTGATATGCGACTAATGGCGGAACCGATAGAGTTTATAGGGGTGATTTCAGGGAATTTGAAGTCCGGAATTCACACCCAATAGTGTAATTTTCGGAAAATCTCTGTGTATTGGAATTTTTATCCATTTTCAGGTTTTTTCCTAGAAAAATGCCTTGATCCCTTTGTAATAGCTCTTGATCATTATGCCACACTGCAAGCGGGCATTTTGCAGATAATGATGCATTTGGGAATGCGCAAATCCACATAGTCACAGAGCCAGATGGCCAGTGGAACAGACGAGTAGAGAAGCCACAAAGCGGCAAAGGGATGATTATACGTAGAGAAATGGTTAGGGAAGCTGCAGAGTTGGAAAAATGCCTCAAGAGAGTTAGAGAGCCCAATTAATGGGGCAGCTAGGGAAAATCTAACATCCAAAGCAGGAGAGGCAGTCTTAGAGTCACTTAGAGGTTAAGTGGAAAAACCAAAGAGCTGAAAGTTGTCGAGATAGTTGATTGGAGGTCAAGCGAACTATTGAAAGATCACAAAGCCAGATCTGAAGAACCATAGCTAGAGGTGAGAGCCAGAGCGAGAGCGGAGAGCCAGAAAGCCGAGAGTTTCAGAACCAGGGATGAGATGGTGTTCTAAGCCCATTTTGTTTTGTGTAAACTAGTGGAGTTGAGCATGGAGCTTGTAAAATAACTACTGCCATAATCCCAGAGAGCCTAGTTCAGTTGACTAGAGCTGAAGGAGACGTAGCCCAAGATTTTTGGGTGAACTCCAAATTAATATTGCTATTATGTGTGTTGTTTTATTGTTGCTTCTTGTTGTTATGCGTGTGTTTCTTATTTGTTTCCTTACTTACTGTCATTTGTATTTTATATCAGCATAAGAAAGTGAACTTAAAGCACATAACCAGTTTTAAAACAAACATAAGCATACACCTATTTTCGAGAATGATTAATTCCGCATTTGGTTAATCATAATATCTTGGGAATATTTAAGCTTTGGAAGTGGGAGAGGTTCTTGTAAGCTTGGCAAGAAGCCTTTAGCACCCCATTTTCAGATAAGGTGGTATCAGAGCTTAAGATTGGTTAACCCCACCTTCAAAGAAGGTTACATCAGAATGCTTGATTGGCAGAGCAAAGATTGCTTGTCTGAAAGGTGTTTAAATAGTCAGGGGTTAATTGCATGTTTGTTTGAGGACTGACTATTGTTTGAGTTGGGAAAGTTAATGATAGCTCAGTCCAAGAATGACAAGTAGGAAGAAGGGTTGAAGGCATTCTTCTATCCCAAGGGACCTTAAGGAAATCCTTGAAGCACGAGAGGTTTTTTGCAAAAGGTTGTTGATTAAGCTCTTTATTAGTCTTCTTTGAAGCTCTTGTGTTGATTGGCATAATGGCAACTTCTACAAGTGAGTCCTAAAATTCCTCCTTCATCGCACGATTCTTTGATGAAGACATGAAGCAAGACTTTTCCACCGTGATGGATATGGTGAGAGAAATGTATGAGGATGAATGGAAGAGTAGCATACTTAGAGAGTAGTTGAATTCTGTGGAGGAAGAGAAGCAATTTCTTTCTAACATATTGCATGAAATGGAGAGGCAACTTCATATTGCAAATATGAACCTGAAAAGGAAGCATGAGTTGGAGTCACAGATCTTTTTTTAAGCCTTAGTCAAGTATCAGCTTGATGAAGAGGTAAATAGTTCCTGTTTGCCTTCAAATTCTTCTAAGAATGGTTCTATTGGTTCTTTTGAAAAACATACCAAAGGCATAGATTCCAAGCTAATGTCCAAGATGGGCTATGGAGGAAAGGGCTTGGGTAAACATGCACAGCATATTGTTGAGCCAATAATGGTTGAGGAAAGGCCTAAGTATTTGGGTCTTGGCTATGGACAATCTTATGGAGAAGGTTCCAAAGCTGCCATGAAGGCCATTGAAAAAGTTCCAAGAAGGAGTTTCATTTCAGGTCCTCTACGTCAAGAGTGTGAAGATTGTATCTAGGGGGAATGCAATAGCTTGAAACGTCATTTGCAGGATGTAGGTGTTCAGAAGCACACACTTGAACTAGAGAATTGTGGAAACTTTAACAGCCTTGAAGAGATTGATGGTGTTCCAAAGGGAGCCAAGTCTTCATTTAATTCACCTCCTCATGAAGGCAATAAAGGTGAAAGAGAAAGGTATAAATCTAGTTCTAGTCATATTCCTTTTGATTATGTTCAGCATGGTAAATTTCCATATAAGTTTGGGAAAATAATTACATGTTCCTTTTGTGGTTTGGATAACCATAATGTTTCTAGATGTTGGAAGAGGATATCTACATGCAGGAAAATTTTGAAGGAAAGGAAGCAAGAAGCCATAGGCCCATTGGAGAAGGCAAATCATGTTGTCAAGAAGAAGCACATGTGTTGCACCTACTTCCATAATCAAGGGCATCTTGCTTAAAAGTGTTGGACTCTAAATCCAACAATGCTTCCACGAAAGCTGAAGAAAGTGGAAAGAGAAGATGGCAAAAATGGACTGGAAGATTCCATGATTGATGTGTTTCAGGATGATTCACATGTTAATGCTAATGTGTAGACAAAGGTAGTACCTTTGAAAGGGATTTGTGAGAAATGGTTAGAGTTCTTATCCAATTAAGATTGCATGTCTATTGATGCACCTATTTGCATTTCTTTCTTAACGGAATGTGAGTTGCAAGATTTTACCAAGAAGGTGAATGGACAAGTTGAGTAGGAGACTCACTTTGTTTCCGCAACATTATATTTCATTTCAGCTTCGAAAGTACAGTGTGCTTAAGCGAAAGTTGAAAGATGAAATGCATGCATAAGCATGATATGCATGAACACAGGGATGCTGATGATTTCCTTATATTTGAACATGTATGTGTAATTAACTTGAAGGGTTGATTGCTTTGTTGTAACATGTAATGTTGACTTGGGAAAAGTTAACTTGGTCTCCAAGATGGAGATGATGATGAAGTGGTTCATCTTTTGAAAAAGAGTCCTAAAGGTCTTTTCTACACGCTTGAAAAAGAGTCCTAAGGGTCATTTTTTTCAAAGGCATGTTTTGTGGGCTTGTTATCTAGTCCATCATTTGTATGCAGATGTAAGACATGGAGTTGTTCACAAGGTGTGAAATCTATCTTTTTTGTTGAAGCAGGAGTTTAAGTCATCTAGTTGTTATCTATATTTCTGTTGTTGTTAACAGTTGTTGTTGGCAGCATGTTAAACAGGTACAAATGAAAGTTTTATGAAGAAGATGTCACTTCACATTTGTTTGATCCACCTTGGATCAATGATCAAGGTAGAGAAGTTCAAACTACCTTCTATGACCATCTCAACAAGAGTTCTGCATCCAGTCAAGGAGGAAAACAATTCTTCCCAAGAGGACCAGCACATCCAGGAAGGAGAGTGGTCAAAGGCTTTGGTTCAGAGGCACTATGCAAGGAAAGTGCATGGAGGCTAAAAGAAGAGGGTGTTGTTACTCTCATTTACTGTTCAAATCAGTATATTAGTCTTTTGGAGCCCAAAAGTTCTTTTAGTGGGAAGGTGTGATCCAAATTGGATCTAAGATAGACTTTTGAGTCTAAAGTGCTCCTCCCAGAGGAAAATGAATGTCCAAGGAAGCTCCTAGAAATAGTCGCATTGCGTAAATATTTTCATTCTAAATCTACTACAACTTGAATGGGATAAAATGGACTTCGGATGCAGAAGTTATCACAAAAAGAAGTTTGCCTTTGTCGTTTGAAAAGGAGGCAAAATCTTCTAAAAGTGGGCTTAAGGCCTTAATAAAGGGAAATCACATCGAAAGGGTTGAGCGGAGGAATTAAAGTGGAGGCGGAAGGGATCCCCGACTGTGGTTTCTGACTTATCACATCGGAGATAGGCCCACATGCGATATCGAGACCTCGGGCTATGCAATGGAGTGATTGCGATAGCCAATCAAGGATCGACAATCGGCCACACCCAAAAGGGAAGGACCCCCGGGCTAATGTGACATGCAATTTCTAATTATCGGCGTTGACGTATGGCATATGAAAAGACCTAGGCCGTAGTGATAGTGATATGTAGTGTGATATGGTCTATCTAATCGGGGAGCAGATCAACGATCCATATTTAATCGGTCATCGTTGATCGACGAACCTCAATGTCAGGGCCAATACGATTGTGATAGTGATATGTCGATAAGCGCCGGACCCGATGGGTTTATATCTGATTTCATAATTTTTAAAGTCCAGGAATTCATATTTTTCAATGTATTCCTGTGTATTTGGGGTTTTGGCAAATCTGCCTATGTGATGCGATATGCGACTAATGGCGAACCCAATAAGGTTTATAGGGGTGATTTCAGGGAATTTGAA
This sequence comes from Pinus taeda, assembly GCA_000404065.3. NCBI lineage: Eukaryota > Viridiplantae > Streptophyta > Pinopsida > Pinales > Pinaceae > Pinus > Pinus taeda. The sequence goes on from APFE030278993.1 coordinate 10,069, forward strand.
GTCCGGAATTCATGCCTGATAGTGTAATTTTCAGAAAATCTCTGTGTATTGGAATTTTTGTCCATTCAAGTTGCAGTGGATTCAAAATGAAAAGATATATGCAATGGGACTATTTCCAGGAACATCCTTAGACATTCATTTTCCTCTGTGAGGAGCACTTTAGACTCAGAAGCCTATCTTAGATCCATTTTGGATCACCAGGGAACCTATTCCCAACAATTGTGTAATCCCAGCGGCTAGTTTCCCAACTGGATTGCACATTTCGTAGATCCAGCAACCAATCCAGCCTCCCAAACATCCCATACTTCCTTTTGCATAGTTCTAGAAGCCAATCACTCAGCCTCCCAGTGAAATTTGTGCAATATTGCTCGTCAGTTTCCTAGGTATGTGTTGTGTCCGTCCCCAGATTTGCTTTGTTTTCACTAACATATTTCTTGCCATGCACGCTGCCTGTTTCCGAATCTTTTAGGTGTTCATATGTCTCAATGGCTTCCAAGAGAACAGGATCTTAGGACACTAATGGTATGGTAGCTAGAGCAGCAGCTAAGCATGTGTCTGTTAGTTTTCCGATCTATCAAGATACGAAGACATTGTATCTAGACAAGGACATCAAACTGAAGTGGCAAGAGGTGAATGAAACATTCGCAGATACATCTTAAAGACTGTCAGGTGTATGTCAACATTCATAAGTTTGTCTTGTACTGGATTGCATGCAGATACCCCATGTTCCCATGTGCAGACATGATTCACTGGATCGTCTCTCACACTGACCCTGAGACGATGACCTTGAGAAGTGTCAGTGGGACAAATCTTGCAACCTTCTGGGCATGAGATTACGATGAGATGTATCATATGATCAACCCCATGACTATCATGACTCCCCTGTTCAGCTTGCCTAATAGTAAAGGCCACTCTAGAGACATTCTAAAGGATTGGGTAAAGGAGTTGGCTCGTTTCAGGATGACCCCTAATCAGATCTATAAGACAAATATATTGAGGAAGGCATACCAATAATTGGTCATATTCACATGTCGATTGAGTGGCCAATTGAGCACTGAGACCTTCCCTCAAAGTTGGGTGGTCGCATTAGACCAACTAGCTAGAGAAGGAATACCATGCAACTGATCTAGCATACTAGCTCATCACCTGAAGGAGAAAGTCACGAAGGCTAGATATTCACCCGAAGGCATGAATGCAGAGATTTATATGTCCACCTACATTCTAGATACAGTTTGTTCCCAGCATGATTCCTTGGTCTTAGAGTGGGTTTGGTCACTGGCGGAGACTATTCTGAGCACGTATTTCAAGTTATTGTCCAAGTGCAGCTTCAGAGGATTGATCATACGACTATCTGACCATCTTGTCACCCCAGTGTACAAGTTGATATTCGAACAGGATCCACCTTGCATGTCATAGGAAGCGATGAAGGCATTGTTAGGCATTGCATATTGGTATGCCTCACAGGATCACATGTTTATCTGAGTGTTCAGTGTAGAGAAGCCTCTACATGTGCTACCAAAGTTTATGTTGGATGTGCTTGTCATGCAGGAAGTAGCATATCATATCTCAATAGGATTAACATCTAGGCTGTAGTGGAAGAAGAAGACACCTTGGCCCACTCTTCTATTGTGGATTGGGTTATACGAGATCTGGATCATCAAGAAAGTGGATTTTGAAGTTGAATAGATGAAGAAGTACTCATTCGACCTCCAAAGCTTCAACCCATATGAGCCACATTACATTGTGAAGGATCACTACATGAGAGTTCAATTCAATTGGATCCATGGGTCATGTCACTAGGCTAAGGAGGACTCATGGAGGTATCGCTACAATTCCTCCAGACCCAATGAACAGGTCATTTTTGTCGTAGAGTGGTTAGCACAGCAGCATGAAGCAGCATCACAAAGAACACCAATAGTAGCAGCAACAACAGAAATAGTAGAGCCAAGCATACCTATGCACAACAAAGGGAAGAGAAAGATTGTGGACCACATGGAGGAGGAACAAAGCCACAAGTTACAAGCAGATCCACTTATAGAACAAGCAGCTATGGCTATTAAATAGAAGAGGCAGCAGTGCCACAAGTGAATTGCGTGAAGGCAGAGGGATAAGAGGAGAATGGAAGAAGCAGAGAAGGAGTTGCATGAGCTAAGGGAGCAACTCTGGAAACAAAAAGAGTTGCGCCAATAGGAGAAGGGAGCGTAGCAGTAGCAGATTTGACAGGGGGCGCATCACATGAAGACAGAGGAAGAAGCGGCCTTACAAGTAGTTGATTCTTCTGAACAACTAGCATTAGGTGAATAGGGTGAACCCACTCAAGGGCAAGACTTTTCTCAGGAGATAGAACAAGCTCTTGAACTGTTCAATACATACATGGAGCAGTAGGAGTTGGAATAAGACACTGACCTCATGCCTCACCAAAGAGAGGTTGACTCACCTGCTTCAATGCATCCAGATGATGAGCAAGTCTCGGATGACCAAGGAGGCACTAAGATCCTTGGTGATCAACCAGAAGTAGAGATGCACAACATCTCCTTTGATGAATCTCATCATAGAGTTATGCAGTCTCAGAGAGTGCCGACTCTGGAAGACCAAACATCCTCTGTGCAATTTGAAGAGCAAGTGATCATGACTGGTGTTCACAAGCATCCAGTTGCGTTGGCTGATGCAACTAGAGTGTATACTAAAGCCACTAGCTCCAGTGTTCAATTTCTCATAGATGAGAATGAGTGAATGGCGAAGGAACTGCAGGTGGTCAAGAAGGGAGGAGACTTGGTGACAATGTCTGCCCGAGCTTAGCTGAAGAAGGAAATACTAGATGAAGTATTATCCTTGGACACAATTATGCAAGCATTGTACTCCAAGTTTGGTACCATGCATCAAGCAATCGTTCATCTCCACAGATGGCAGTAGCGATGTGCAAGAAGAGTACACATCTTGAAGAACATACATATTGTCATTGATAACATGCAAGCATGGAAAATGAAGTACAAGGGAGCCTAGCTTCACTTGCTAAAGATGATGAAGGCTAATGCGGTCGAGCTGCAAGAACGTATCTAAAGACAAGTCTGAAACTATGAAGACCTACCCCAAGTCATCACTGTCATACAGGCTTCCCATGCACGAGTATTCGAAAGCATGGAGGTTATAGTGCACACTCATTCGATCCCATCACTTGGGACCCTCACTCAAACGAAGACGAAGAAGGAGGTCCAATAGGATCTTGACTCATACTTCGACGAGCTGATGTGCACTGCCACTAGCCTAGAATTTCCTATCAGTGCAAACATCATGCGCAAGTACGTTGCTAGTCCAGCCACACTAAAGACAATGATGTGCATGCTCACAGACAAGTTAGACAGAGGAGCCCAAGAAGTGTACGTAGATGCTATGGAGGTAAAGTTGAGGTCTTAGACAGATGTCACAGTAGAACACATAAACACTCTCAAGGAATACCAATATTGGCATCAATATGTCACTGTTGATCAGCATGAACATGTCTAGAAGTTGGACTTCTATGGTTGTCTAAATCCGAATGATGTCTCGTTTGACTTGTCCAAGCCATTGTTCACATGGGTACATGTGCATTGTAATGTTGAGTCATTTCAAGTGTAAGTCAAGTGTCAATAGTGGATGTAACACTCATAGAGTAGGTGAAGAATCATGAGGGTAGTTGAATGGTCACAAAGGGGAATGTCAAAGGTCACCCCACCCTTTGCTATAAATATTCCCTCATAATTCATTGTATGGGCTTTTGGTCAGCCAAGCTTCTACTAAGACTATCTTGAAGAAGGCTTGGATAACATTGTAACACACCTTGGCTTCTCCATTGCATGGAGCTAGTACATATATTTTTAGGAACAGGTGAATGTGGCTGTAACATTCCACTGTTGGGGCTAGCAGGTTTAGATGGATGTATTGTATGATTGTGACTTACACTTCTTTATACAAAAAGAGCCAACACATTTTCATGCATATGTTGTTATTGTAGTTGGACTGCGCTGGTTGCTTAAATGATATGTGTTTTTTAACTTACATACTTGTGTATGAACTGATTCACATGAAATTATATGAATCTTGTTGTTAATGTGTTGCATATGTTGTTAATTATGTCACCATCCGTGTTGACTTCTCTATTGGACATCAGATAGACCTTTCACTTGAACCTTGCTATAATAACCATCACACTCGTCTCTAACTGATCCATGAGTGTTGTACATGTTATCTTACCTTGTATAATGTGACTGTCATATCCAAGTGGACTTCTCCGCCGGAAGTTGTGCATGTCCTTTGTGTTGTGCGTTCTTAGCCTAGTTGAGATTGATCCCTTTCAACCTGGAACTCACCTTCACCTCCTTCCCCTTTCAAAGTGTTGGAACCTCTCATACACCTTCCTTGACTCACTCAATCAGTCACACCCTTGTTGCTGACAGAGTTATTCTACTTTCCTCTGTGCGACACCACAGCCAAGGCATTACCTTACGAACCATTGTTGGGACTCCTACACCAAACGGTCTGAGGTCTAATTGGGACTTCTTATCAGGGAGATCCCCTTGACATGTTGGCAGGTCCAGCACTGTCAACATTTATGGCACTAGAAGGAGGGCCTGATGACAAGTAGCATCCTCTCATCCAATTTTGAACCTTTGCATATCTTCCATGGAGTCTTGGATTCTTCTTCCCCCCAGGCATTTTTCGAATCGTGAAGATGTCTCCATCTCGAGGAAGCTTTCTGATCTCTTGTCCACTCACACGTGTGATGGTGAAGACAAAGTGGCCTGGCCTGAGTACTTACACAACTTTTTTTCCATGATTCATGGGGAAGATGAGTTTAGTGACGAACAGGCTAGTCTGTCTTTTGCATTCACACTTTATGAATCTTCATTTCATTGGGTGCTTAGCCTATTGGCTGACACCGTGCACTCATTTTAGTGCTTATGTGATCTTATTGAAGACATGTTCTATTATTTTGATCCAGACCATCTTGACCAAAAACTGTTACAGCAACGAAGGGCTCCACATGAATCTATAATTGATTTTTGGCAGTGCTTCCATGACTTACAGTTTCGAGCTCTGAGGAGCCAGATGAAGTTTTCTTACCTCTGAGACTAGTTTGAGTACTGTCTTAAGAAATCTACCTGTCCCAAGAGAAAGCTTGATGTCAAGCCTCGCTCAACCTTCTTCATTGATGGAACTACACAATCTCATGTGGGAGCAGGCATTGTCTCAATGGATAGTCCACCTCCCTCTCCTTCAATAGTTCTACCATCGCCCAGTGATGCTGAGGATCATGTTTGCACACATGTTCATCCTTGACACTCTCCCAACATCACTCCACTCCATTTTCACACAAATTTGGTTGTGAGTCCTTCAAGTTCCCATGTGAATTCTTTTCTTTGACCTCCTTCTTTGCAGTCAGGTGTTCCTCCGGATGATGTTATATTGTGTTCGTCCATTCTGGACTCTTCACTTGTTGTGAATAAGGAACAACCCACTAATGGTGTTGGTGTTGCAAAACCAACATGCATTGTCATTCATGAAGAGTATGAGTGGGAACTTGAACATCAACACTCAGGGAAGGATGAATCCCTTTCGTCCGAGCCCCCTCCATTCTTTCCTAGCCTTTTTGGTGAACCTGCCATCTAGGATTTTGTATGTGTGTCTTCATCCACAGATGCACCCATTGTTGATCACCTGTGGGACTCACCGGATGTTAGTCCATCATTCGACAATGGAGAGGATAAGTTATCCATTGAATATCCACTTGATCCTGCATCTTCCTTTTTTGGAAACACAGAGGATGAGTTCGTTCGCTTTTCATCTACCCCTCTATTTGATTGAACTAATCATGAGGATTTCGAAGCATTCATTTATTTTTCTGATCATAGTGTTATTGACCCATTTGCTTCCAATTTTTATCACTATCATGAATCTATCGCAGCTGATCTTTCGAAGCCACCGGTGTATGATGATCTACCTGATGATGAAGTTGAGACACCCAAGACTGTCGAGGAAATTCAACCCGAGCTGATGGTTATGTGAGACCCTCGCTCTCTTGAGGTTACTCTCACTTCTGATCATGAAATAATTCAATCATCCAAGGCTCCTAATCACTCATCTGTATGCATTGAATATCCATCTCACGCACAGATCACACTTCCTCCACTCAAACTACACGACCCCATTGCTCATGCCTTGGAGGAGTCTTACATTACAAGCACATTCAGGATGCAAGTTGTCTTTGTTTCTTTCATTTGTTTGCCTGTGCTTATGCTTCAAAGTTGTACGTAATGTCGCACATCACAATGAGAATTCCACAGACTATCTGTCATGCTCCTGCACTCACTTATGTCACATGGGCACTTTGAAACATGAAGTGTGGTTGTCTTCATTGTTATATCTTTCTTGCTTGCTGGTTCGCACCACTAGTTTGCTCGCGGACCATGCCTTCACCAACATGGGTCTACCAATGCACAGGTGGCTGCATTGGAAGTATCACTTCATGTGATCAAGCCCATGCATCGTTAGTGTAGGAGTAGGAGTAGTGTTTGCTTTCAAGTGTTTGCTTGCATGCTTGTTTGCTACACGCTTTGTTTGCTTGATTGTTTGCTTTCTTGTTTGTTTGCTTGCTTTGCTTTCACTTTTTCTTCTTCTTTTGCTTGGCTTTGTTGTTAGTCCATTCACTTGTTTTTTTCATAGGTTAGTTTGCATGAAACCATGTGTGACTCATGAAACTAGTTGGGTAAAGTACAAGAGGATTTGTACATCTATCGCTACTTGGTAATTTGTCATATTACTCTATATGATGAACTTGTTACTCTTATTCCATGATATGTCAAAGGAAAATACATACTCTTCGAAGTGAACCTTGGTGTAAACACAACGCTTGTGCACTAACTAGTGCCACCTTCTCCAATCAATTGTTTTTGGGTTAACCTTTGTCAGCTCCATAAAGTAGAATAAGGTGAGGGTGAAAACCTTAACAGGGACGTCAGAGATATAATAAACTACTTCTCTACTGGAACAACCTCCTTTGCTCTCAATAAGTCAGGATCCCTCTTCCGCCTCTAAAATGAATAAGTGTTTTTCACTGTCGGCTAAGCATCTCTATATATATAATTGAAAAATAAGACCAGTCTTTCAATATTTTCTCACATGCTGAAGATGAACCATCATTGCTGGTTTGAAATGTCAATGGAAAAGAGTCCTTATGCGATGGATCCGGAAGATAATCTAAACAATGATGAAACTCGCAGAAACCTCAAAGACAAGATACTCACCCAATACGGAAGGGAGATTATGAAAGAAGTTCGCAAATTTGAGCGAAACAGATGGCTCTTAATGAAAAAGAAGACTGACCTTACATTTCTAAAGAGATGCAGAGATTCATCAATCATTCCTACCTTTTCCAAAATCAATCACTGTCGGCTAAGCATCTCTATATATATAATTGAAAAATAAGACCAGTCTTTCAATATTTTCTCACATCATGAAGATGAACCATCGTTGCTAGTTCAAAACGTCGACGGAAAAGAATCCTTATGTGATGGATCCAGAAGATAATCTAAACGACAATGAAAAATGGAAAGTCAAAAAATTCAAAATGAAAAATAAATAAGGCAAAAGAAGAGAAAGGCTTCTTGCGTAGGGAGCTTATGGAAGTAACTCTACTGGGGTACTGACCAGGCTCATTGGTAGTAGATCCATGCTTATGTTCTTATGTGACTCCATCAGAGTACTGTCCAAGCCTGCTAGCAATGGAGCAACACTAGAGATGAAACTAAGACTTTGACGACTATATTTCTCAATGTTCACCTATATACCCCTCAACCCCAATCGAAACGACTGTGTTTCCTTGGCTTGGAATGTGTGTCAATCGACCAAGGGCTTGGTAGATGCTACATCTTACAATCAAGTTAGTGTGAAACCAAGATGAGCTAAGAATTGAACAGTACTTCCGAAGGTGTTAGACTTGCTTTTCACAAACAAGGTCTACGTAGAGAGCTAGATTTCTCCCAGTATGTCGCAAAGTGTTGTAGTTGCTAAAACCAACCTCCAAAATTTTTCCTTAGCCTATTTTGGAGCCTCCCTACCAACCTTACATAGCACTTTGCCTTGCTTCATCAAGTATTCAAGCTTCAGTGTTTTCCTCGAACAAAGGCAACCTGTCAATCACAGTCGATCCATTCCCCTCACAGGCTATTTACTCGGACTTGGTCTAGCTGCAGGCTGAGCATCTTCCCCTTGAAAATTATGCATTGCTAGAGGGAAACCAGCCTTCCCTCCAGGAATTGTGCAATCCTCTCTGACAGCCTAATGGGCTCTAGGATTGTGCAATCCTGTCAGTGAACCCTCCCAGCAGGATTTGTGCAATTTTTCCCTGCAGTAGGTTGTTCAACCTAGGATTTGAGAAAATATTGGTAGCAGTGAGTTGCTCTACACAGAAATTATGTAATCCCCTTCGGCAGTCAGCCCAGCTCCGAGCCAAGAATTCACATTTTTCTCAAGCAATTGAGCACTCGCATGCATGAATAATCTAGTTGACTAGTTCCACACAGGACCGAGGAAACTTGACTTGCATGCATGCATGATTTGATCATCTTGGAATAACAAGAGAAAACATGCAAAAGGCATCCCATGGTTTAGGGAACTATTTTTAGCATTCGAGGGTTACATGCAAAGTTGTTTTAGAAATTTCCCTCCAAGTGTCACTTTTTCCTAGATTTGTGGCATGCATGTCATGAGACCAAAATTATTTATTTGATGCATCAGATCTCATTCATTCACATTGATCTTGGAGCTCTAACATCCCACAACACATCCAAGACTTTTCGACATGTTCGGCTCAGCTATTCACGGGTAAGTGCCCTTAACTTGTATTTTTCATCATTTTTGTCACCTTTTGTGTATTCAGTTGTGTGAGTGTTGTTTTCTTGATTTATTTGAACGCCTACTATCATTTACATATATTCTATATTTTCCTAGCTCTATTTCAATTTTCGTTGCCATCTCGTTGCTATCTACATGCATGCAATTGTTTTGCACGGACGTTCGTCCAACCGGCAAATGGCCTCACCCAAATGCATGTTAATATGTTTGTGGAATCTTCCGTTCATGTTTTTCATGCACTTTTTATCACTTCCATTATCACTTAGTGTCGCCATGCATTTCATCAACTTGCTTTCAGTTGCCCGTCAGCGAGTTAGGCCAACCTTGGCCTGATCTCTGCCTCCACCAAGGTTGTATTGTGCAATCTGGGGAAGGAAGGCTCACCTTCCTCTCCACATTTGTGCATTCTGGTCCAACACTAGCCTCCTAAATTATTTTGCGCATTCCTGGAGGACAATGGCAAGTTGGCCCATGCAATTTCGCAAATCTGTCCCTGGGCCAGCAGCCCTTCCCGACTGGGATTTCGAAATGTAGCCAAGTGCCCAACTGGATTACGCATTTCACAGATCTAGTAGCTAATCCAGCCTCCCAGATAGCCCAGAATACCTTTCGTGTAGTTCTGGTAGCTAATCACTTGGCCTCCTAGTGAAATTTGTGCAATCTTGCTCGTCAATTTCCCAGGTATGTGTTGTGTCCTTCCCCGAATTTGCTTTGTTTTCACTGACATATTTCTTGCCATGCATGCTACTTGTTTCCAGATCTTTTAGTTGTTCATTTGTCTCAATGGATTCCAAGAGAACAGGATCTCAGGACACTGATGGTATGGTAGCTGGAGCAGCAGCTGAGCAGGTG
>APFE030278995.1:0-31096 GCA_000404065.3 Pinus taeda
ATTTTACAGCTTGTTCATGCTTCAGTTGTGCCTTGGCAAGTTCATTTCCCTCTCCTAGGGTTTTGAAGCCAATTTCTCTTGGATGGTCAAATCAATGGCAAAAAATTGTTTCCTGATGTTCATACACCTTCCCCTATCCTTCAAGTACCATATCATACACTCCCCAACACTCAGATTCCCCAAAATCCTCATTTTTGCACAAACCCTAGTTTCTAGTTACAACCTGGCAATTTTCTAGGTTTGGCCTGTGATTTGCCCTTTTGGACCCCTTCCCCTCACTCAATCTCTGAGATTCCACTTTCCCCTGCTTCCTAACATCCCTCCCCACTCCCAAAAAATTTCCCCAAGAATTTAGAAGCCCCCTATCCCCTTCATTTCGCTTCATTTCGACCAAATTCCTTGTTTCACACATCAGGGCAAGTTTCACTCAAATGATGTTTCAGAGTATTCAGAGATGAATTTTGGAAAACTGAGAGAGGTTTTTGTCCACAACATGCCAAAGAAGAAAAACATCTTTCACTTTTTTCACAGGTGTCATGGTTTTAAATAAATGTCAAAAATACCGGCGAGAACGAAGGTGCTCCAAGGACGGTTGGCCAAAACACAAAAACGAAAGAAAATGCCCGATCCACTCCAAATTTTGGCCAAAGCCTCTTTTTTTGAGCATGGTACTTGATTGGGGACTCCCAGCCCAAATTTCAAGAAATTTGGAGAAAATTTTGTCATTTGTGAATTTTTTGTGCAATTTACAGGTTTTTCCCGTGCCATGTCCGCGTCCCGCGCACGGACGTTTTGAAGGACTGATCGGAATTTTGAAAACTTGGCATTTTTGGAAAGGGCATGCAAAGAGAAAAATTACCAATACTTGGGAGAAGCTTGATTTTGAGATTTGAGCCTCCAAAAGCTCAAAATACATCAAAAAAATGACTTTCTGCCCACTTTTTGAGTTGCAGAAAGTGACCTTGGGAGGAATGGTTTTTGAGGGGGCAAAACAACTCCAAATGAAGAAATTCCACTTGGGATGGAAAGTAGACAGACCAAGCTTTCTAATGATCCATCTTGCACCTGAATTGGACCAGTGTAACCCACTCAGAAATTTCAGCAAAGGGGCGCGACCATTTGCACAGGGGGCGCGGCAGTGAGAGCCAGCTTTGCTAGAATTGACCTTTTTTGTCAAAAAACTCTGTTTTGACTATGGTTGACCATTTTTACTTGTAGATGATGGATGAATGTAATATTTTCATGGCACTTTGATAGATTTTATCTCTCTTTACCCCTTCTAGAAGCTCCCTTGATGTAAAAAGTGAATAATTAATGCATGAATCAGTTAGCTAAGTAATAGAGGCAAGTTGTTGAGCTGCCTATTATCTAGTGCTTAGTTTAGAAGTTGTTCAAACTACTCCTAGAAGGATATGCTCGACCCCTAGAGGCAAGGGAAGAGGTTAGCTTGCCTATATTATGTGTTTTCTTAGTCATTTTGAGAGGTGGGAAGGTTGGACTCTTGTGGGAGAAAGCTTTATTGTATATTGTACATCTATCTCAGCAATTTAAAGAAGAGGAAGGCCAGGGTTTTGCAGGCATCATTGTGGATTCTTGTGGATTGTTGTGTTGACGGTGTGCTCTCTACATGTTCTTGTAAGTTTTTTTATGTATTCCACATCTCTCTTTTGCTTCTATTTGGACAGATGAAGTGATAAAGTTTGAAATCATGCTTTGACATGCTCAGCTTTTTAGTTTGTTCAAAATTTATGTTCTCTACTGTCTAGAGAGGATTAAAATGGTTGTTTGACCTCTTTAGCTCCTTCTCTATCATCCCTGATCATCCATTTCAGATTAAGGCATCAACGCTCACTCCTACCTTGCCCCAAAGATCCCCCTGCAAAAACTGTGCTCAATCCCCGCACCCGGAATTGCACTCCCTCCAATTGCCACCAAAAAACCCAAAAATATTTAAATCAACCCCCCTTATCAATTTACTAGCCTAATATCTTTGATCCTAATTGGTCAGCTTATCATATTGAGAGATCTACCGAATCTGACCCGAGAGAGCCTTCTCATACCTCGTAGGGCTAGCTACGAGGTGAAATGGTTTGATGTAGCCTTGAGAGTTTGTCTATCTCAGCCTAGGTGAATTTCAAGCGCTAACAGAACCGATGCACGATGCTGACTTTTCTCCCTTAGCTATTGGATATGCTACTGGAAGGAATGCTACTGCTGGAGGATCTTAAATAGGATATACTGGTACTGGATCAGAAGCTGGATCTTGATCTCTATATATGGATATCTAGCTCGCTGGTGGGTTATGGGTATGGGTCTACAACTACATAAATATGCAGAGACAGAGGTAGAGGTAGATGCATTTGATCCAGTTGATTTAGTTTCCGGTCAAGAGTCAGTCGATGCAGCTTATCCACCACCATCAGAACCTGCATCTTTCCCAGCATCCCTTCCCGTCATATCTTCCCTTCTAGTTCCCATAATATCGTATGTAAGATACCCCGTGCCGGAACCTTTTTATTCACTTAGCAGTAGGAGATTGAGATCCAAATCCAGATTCTGTTGACCAAGCAGCGAGAGATGGTCAAAGAAACATCAAGGTATATAGACCAAAGTAAGCCATGCTCTCAAAGTCAGGGACTAGGAAAAGGGCAGGGGTTTCAGAAGCATATGAACCATCCATACAAGGAGCTACTTCCAATAGCCAAACTATCACCTTCGCATGGGCATACCAGAATGAATTAAGCAGCTTTTGAGCGGGGTCCTGTCGGAATTCATAAGTAAACCTACCGAGCTATTTATTCAGACCTTCGTGTGGTTCCATATCTAGTTCCAAGTACGTATTCACCTGTGATTGGTGCTCCTACCCTTGTCTTTACCTCGGCCTATGGATCTATTGCTAGGTTATGTTTCAACTGAATCCAATGGGAGAAACTTGGTCAGATGCCTTTCTCGCCCCTGCTCCGGGCTTAGATGCTGCTTGGTAAAATGAATCAAAGGGTGAAGGCGGAGAAACTTCAATTGGTTCTAGTGCTTGCTTTGTTTCTATAACTGTCTCTATCTCTGCTGCTAGGTATCGATTTCGATCTCCAACCAGATCTGCTTCTTGAACCAGATCAACTGAAGCTTGGACTGGATACGACTCAAACAAGCTACCAAAAAAGAAGGGATTCCTCGGACTCGAGAACGGATGCCTCTAGATCTTTATCTCTAACTTCATCTACATCTGTGTCTGGCAACGCAGTCTTGAACGATTATGGAGAGAGATATGTTAATTAGTAGTCCAAGGCTTGCCTAGAATTCAATCTCCATCTCAATTTGTGTCTGGAAATTATCGAGGTGTTGGCTTTGATGCTTAAATGACTGCTAGTGGTGCTTATACCTTTTCTGAAGCCCTTCAAGCCTTGACTGTTGCATTAGAGTCTGCCACAGACAACAACTTCCACTGGGAAAGGAGGTATCTAGGCAGGCTAGGCTATTGAAACTGCACTAATTATTTGGACGCATAACCACCAGCAGAGGCATTATAGACATAGGCAAAGACAAAGGTTGCAGAGCCTAGTGAATTGAAACATCGAGCAGCGGAGCCAACATTCTTGCTAGTTCCAGATACATCTCCAGGGCTACTAGTTGATGAAAAAGGAGCATAGGCGGGTAAGCAGTTAAAGCAGCATTGGGAGTAAGCAACAACTTTCACATCTTTCCCTGAAGTCCATGCACGGGTACAGTTAACCGGGCAAAAGCACCACCCGTAAGGGCATATCAAGCGGTTGATCTTGAACCAGAGGCATATGAAGCAACAAAGGCATGGGTAGGAGTTGGAGCAGACCCCGCAGATCGATATTGAGATCTAGTACCACCCGTTGGAGAGCCAATGCTATTCGATGAACTAGTTTAAGCGCTTGATTCAAAGCCAATTCACAATCGAGATCGAGACAACTAATTGCCGGAACATAGCCCGTTTAGCGAGTATTTCCTTGCCTCAGAAGCGCAAGCCCCTCCGTGACCTTCACTGTATCGCCTAGCATCCTGACTAGTCCCAATTAGAGATTGAGATCCCAGAAGTAGATTGAGTTGATCAAGAAGCAAAAGCAACAGAACCACTAATAGCCCAACGACCAGCATGTCAGAATAAGAAGCAAAGAGAGCACCCCCAGAAATTGCGTTTTCTATTTCACCCATTGATCAACCACCTTGCTATAGCCCCATATTCTATTCCAGTTGATTGATTTTACCCCTAGCATCCCTTCTAGGTGCTCCAGTTGGAGATCGAGAGCCATTACCTCGCCTAGATTCAGATCGAAATTGAGTAGTTCCAGTTCTAGTTCCATAGCCATATGTGGATATAGTGACCATTGAATATCCCCTTCCATATAAAATTGCAAAGCCAAATCTATCCCTTCCATTTATAGATCGAGATGGAGATTCTGTCTTTCTAGACCGATACCCCTACCTAGCAGGAGCAGTTCCATACGCTAATAACTTCCAATAGTGGACTTAGCTAGTGATCCAGTAGTTGACCCGACAGTATACGAGTGAACACAATCATCAAAGGCAGAACCAAAGGCAGCTAAGGAAAAGACATAACTTGTTGAGATAGAGGTAATGGTTTCTCCATATATGTTGATACTCAGCATCAATGACAAAGGCAAGGGCAGCTTCAGGACAAGAGGTGAGGGTAGTAATTAACACTCTGGATCCAGTGCTAGATAAAGATCGAGAAGCACCAACTAGGCAGAGGCAGAGGCATATCTATCTATATACAATATGATGCCTCGTTAATATGATACAATGTCATGTTGCTCAGATGCCTCCTCCATTGGTGGTCATTAATCTCAATCAAGAATGCTCTTGGTTTCAGAATCGGATCAAGATCAACTGCTGCTACCATTACCTATGCTTATGTATCCTATACCTTAACCTCTACTGGTTGAACTGCTGCTTGAATAGGGTCAAAAGACTTTCGAATAGGCTCTACCTTTGGTACCTATACTTATGCTTCTATCTATACTGGAGGATCTTCTGATGCTTTCACTGTCCTAAAAACCAACCCTTACAATTGCTGCTATTACATATGTAATTATTGTTGTGGGATATTATCCCCTAAGGCTCTTGGGTGGAACCCTAGCAGACTGAAAGTTGTCTAAGTCAAGAAACATACACACACAGCCGTTTATGCTATAAAAATCTACTTCTAGGGTGAGAAGGACATACCTGAGGTCCTACGTTTGGGTAGTTACTCAAGGGTGCAAACCCTTCTTCACGTCCCTTCCGCTCCTTTGCCCTGCAAAAAACAACAATTCCAAGGAATGCAGCAGCATAGTATATGGACAAGATTTTACATAATAAATGATCTTTATGTTATATGAAAAGATGAGTTAGTTACAAACTTATAAGCATCTATTTAAGTATGAACTTCACATATAAATATCATTAACACAAAGACAAGAGCGTTTCGGGAACAAGACGTGTTTCTTTATTAGATAAGTAAAATAATATGAAACAAGAGCAATATCACCTGAATCCGCTTCTGCAGGCTCCAAGCTCAGCCTCCTTCTGGATCCGTCCCGCCTCAAGCCACTAGTAGGTCACCTTCCATTACTCTCTCCAAGATGTGATGGGAAAAAATGAACAACAAACACAAAGGAAACAAGGGTTTTCTATACAAGATGGGGGAAGTGCAGAAGGCACAAGGGTTTTCAGACCTGATCAGGGGAATAGAAAATCAGTATAATAACTTTGCTCAATGATTTCTCCTGTTTAGGCCTTCCCCATGATGTCTTTTTATACCAACTCCAAGGTAGTTTTTTTAGTTAGGAATTGGTTGGGGACAGTTGAGGCCACGGGCACTAACAGGTGATCAGCAGGTAAAACCCGCGATCTCCGCCCGAAAATAAGGAATTTTTATATTTTTTAAGTGTTTTAATACATATACGCGGGTTAGCTATGTAGAACCCACGTATACACGCGTTTAACTCAGGGCAATGTCACGTACAGGGAATAAAACACTGTTTTTTAGATATGTGACCAGGTCTGGAAGGAGGGGTTGCCCTAGGCCATGGCTGAAGCATCACAAACCATACTGGTGAGATTTGGAGCTATAACAGTACCTAAAATTCTTTTGTTAATGCTTCAATAATGTTGTTGAGGAAGTGTGTTCCTCTATTGCTCATTAGAATCTTTGGGCACCCAAAGCTTGATAACGTATACTCAAAGATAAAGTGTGCAATAGTGTCTATGCTGCAATCCTTTACCATCCATGCCTCAGCCCACCTGGTTAGAGTATCTATCGCAGTAATAATGTATCGCACACCGGTCTTCTTGCTTGGTGGATTGGTCAGCCCAACAAAATCAATCGCTCACTTGTCAAAATCCTGCAAGGTAACTTGTGGATTCAGCGACAATTCATCTCTTCGCGATGGTCTTTTGATCATCTGGCAAACATCACAAGCACTACACTATTCCTTAGAATCCTTGTGCACCATGGGCCACCATAGTCGTGGCCTCAAAATTTTTTGCGCAGTTGCTTTTCCTGCGTAGTGTCCTCCCACGACACCACCATGCGATTCGACCAAAATACTGTGTATTTCATGCTCAAGGAAATATTTTCACAATATTTCATCAGGGCCCATTTTATACAGATGCCTAACAATCATAGAAAAATCCACTGTTCAGACTACTATTTCTTTCTTCTGTTGCATTGTATATTCCGCAGGGGCTAGTCGAGTAGTCAAAAAGTAAATATTATCTGTAAAATTTTCATCAACAACCCTTACTGTGAAGATATATGCATCAGACAATCCTTCTTCAATGTTGGTCAGTTCTTCGCCATTCTCAATTCGAGATAGATGATCCGACCCAGTGTTCAGTCATCCCAGCTTGACAATTAATTCAAAATCATATTCTTGAAACAACAATAGCCATTTGCAACTCTCCCCTCCCAACACATGATTGTTCACCAAGTATTTCAGTGTGGAATGGTCTGTGAACATCTTGAGGTGCACACCCAACAAGTAATTCCTGAACTTCTATAGCGCATATACCATATCTAAGCCTTCTCGTTCCATTGTGGAATAATTTCTCGCCACCTTAGGCAATTTGCGACTCACAAATGCAATGGGGTGATCAATATCCCCCTCCCTTGGTTGCGCTAAGATAGCTCCCAAATCTATACATGATGCAAACACATGAATGTGGAAATCCTTCTTCCAATTCAAAAACATTAGGATCGACATAATGACCATTTTCTCTTTTAAGACGTCAAGACTCTTCTGACACTCATCATCTCAACATGAGGTGGCATATTATCCATGATGCATACACATGAACATGGAAATCCTTCTTCCAATTCAGAAACATTAGGATCGAGACAATGAAAATTTTCTTTTTTAAGACGTCAAGACTCTTCTGACACTCATCATCTCAACATAAGGTGGCATATTTCTTTAGTAATTTATCCATCAACACAGTGATCTGCATGTATGTCTTAATGAATTTATGATAATATCCAGTATGTCCAAGAGTTTCACATAGATACTTCACATTCTTCGGCATATCCAAATTAATAATAACAACGATTTTTGCAGGATCTACCATAAGCCCTTTCTTACAGACAACATGTCCTAGTGAAATTCCATAAGGTACATAAAAAATACACTTTTTCAGGTTTAATGAGATTTGATACTTCCTACAGATATCCAACATTAAGCGTAGGCTCGAGACATGATTCTTCAATAGCCCAAAGAATTTCTAGTCATCAAAGCACACCTGTAGGAACTTGCGAATGAATTATTTAAACGTTGCGATGACAACTCTGGAAAATATCGCGAATTCATTCTTTAACCCAAACGACATGACTGTTTATTGAAAGGATCCCCACTTAGTAGCGAAGGTGGTCTTATTCCTATCTTTCGATGCTATTTTAATCTAATGGTACCCAGAAAATCCATCTATAAAGGAGTAGGCCTCTTGTCCTCCTACATTTTCCAAAACTTCTTCTATGAATGGTGTTGGAAATGGGTCATGTATGCATGCGTCATTCAACTTCCTTCAGTCGACACAGATCCTTATTTCTTCCTTGGCAATTTTATCCTGTACTACTGTTAGACTCACCCAATTAGATTCTTCCACAAATTCGATTATGCCAGCTGTGACCATCTTCTCGAGTTCCTCCTTTACCTTCTCCTTGTACTTTGGGTTAAGCCTATACGGTCGCTATTTTACAGGCTTCACATCGGGCTTAAAATTGATTTTCATGACACCTAGGTCTCCCACGATGCCTTTTAACTTCGTAAATTTCGTTGGGAACAACTCATGGTACTCATGCAATAATGCATTGACCTTTCCTACTGTATCTTCATCCCAGTAATGCCCTATGCGCGCAAACTTGGGCTCCACCTCTAAGCCTATGTTGACTTGCCTCATCTTAACAGACTCGGTGACATCAGGTCCTTCCACTTCAATTTGTCCCTATGACTCAGGAATATTAATGCTACACGGATCTTCCTCGCCCTCCTCAACAGTCATTATAACATTCGAGGGCATGCCACAACTATGCATTTTAGTCAGGCTATACCCAAGTCATTGGTTCCTTAGGTGTCTGGAAAATTTCTGCTCTAATTTCTTTTAATAAGTACCTGTTCCATCCCATCAATCAATATTATGTTATTCTGTTGCGAATGAGTTATGTCCTCAGTGAATTCTGCTAATCCCTATGGGGAGAGACCATCATTGGGTGCATAATCCGTCAAGAGGATTTATTTCCAGTATTACCTCCTTAGATTTCCATATGGACCCTTGCTTTGATTAGGGCAGTTGATCGTGAGATGTCATCTGCTGTGACAAACCAGACATCAGAAGGGGATTTCCCAACAATCCACCTATTGTCTTTTGTAGAATGTGCCCCAGTATAATTCAATGTCAATGGAAGTAGGTATCCCACCAGGTGAGTCTACCTCTATTAGGAACCATGCAACCTTCTTTTCCAACAACCCCAAGCAACCTTCATCCACATAATATAATTTTCCATTATTACTGGCCATTTCCCGAATCACACCTTTTTGTCCATAATTCAATTAGAAATATAGGTAATTTAGCCCAAATGATATTCCTCTTGGGAACCTCCATAACAAGATCAAATCCAACCTTCTAGTTATGGAAAACCAAAAATCCTCTCCCCTTGACCTAGGGTAAAGGAACAATTTTGTTTGCAACATCCTCCTCAAGGAAATGAAACCCGAACCAATCATTCACCATCACATTGACCTTTGTTCAGTATCCAAGGAGGGAAGCCCAGTTATATTGTACCCAGTCTTTTATCTTGATTCCATTCATTCTAATGAACTCTCATCTGTTGACCATCATTCTCTTTCGTAATATAACCACGTTATCCTAATATAGGTATGCCCCCAATATGAGATTTTGTACTTCTTCCATGGCTCTGATAAGATTTTTTTCACTTTTCTTTAGTGTGTCACATCTTCTGATCCCGGTTCATCCGAGACCTATCCTGTTCGAACCCCCTAGTGACAGCCTTGTTGAGTCACACTGAAGATCTAAGATTGTGGATATTTCTTGGGGCAGCCTCTGGAAAACTTTCTTTAAGCATAGCTTGAAGGTTTGTAAAAACAACTTGACTATTTGAGAATATTTTGAAGTAGTGAAGACATCTTGTAGTAGCTGATCTTGAAATCATTCTTAGAGATATTGTTGACCTAGTGATGTATGCCTGAAGTCATCATGAGGTGACCTTGAAGAATTTTTTTTTGGGTAACATGAAGAGTTCTGGTGACGCCTTCATGTGAAGAACAAGGTTGTTATTGATGACATGACGTGGAGACTAAGTGAAGGGATAATTGAAGATTGATAAGGCTCGTTGAAGAAGACTTTGGGAGCCGTGAAGTACAACCAAACATATTTTGACAAAGCAAAGTTATAGGATTGGTGTCCTTGGAGGTGGTGATCCTAAACTCAAGGTTGGTGCCTTGGATAAGATAGGGTCGAAGCCCTAGAGGTTGGAGCCTCACTAAAGTCCAAGTAGGTGCTTGGCACATCCCAGGTTGGAGCCTGGGTGTCTTCATCAAGGGTTGGAGCCCTACCTATATTTTACTTGATTAATTGTAAAGATTATATTAATAAAAACATTTATTTCTATTGTTCGTTTTGTGTTCTAAATATAAGTGATCTAACTGGTAAAAATAACAATTGAAAACAAACACTGATTCAACCACCTCCCTGCCCCCCCTCTTGGTATTTCCAACAGAAATTGTTACTATGTTTTTTTATGAACATAGATCCTATACAATGATAACAACATAACATGTTGCACCACCAAAAGCTGCATCCAGTCCATTGTTTTTCCACACTGCATTTAAAATTTCTGTAGCTATTTGCTTTAGTCTTTTCTCACTCCTGGTTCTCTAATATTTGTTTTATGGTTTTGGAGGTTTGCATTTTATTATGCTTGTTCACCAATGGGACACTTCAGTGCGAATAAACCACCATATTGTGTACAGGAAATATTTGTGAATGTCCAGATACCATCACCAACAACTTTGTTAATGAGTTGGACAATCGTTTCATGATTCTATTTCGCAAAAATCTGAACACCATAAACCTAATCAGCGAGATACAAGTAGCAAACCATATGTCCTATGAGGTTTGGACTGTAATTTCTCCTATGGAGTTTTATATTTTCCTGGATTCCTTGTGTCTTTAATCATTAGGAAAAGAATTGATATGGATACAGATGCCAATAACATCAAATATGAACATTCCCATATGTTTCTGGAATCCATATCAGGGCATGAAAGATGAGCCTTAAAGAACACACACCAAACCAGACTGCGATGTCTCCAGGAAAAATCAATCCCAATGTGGACCAATGTCAGTGCACAAGGGGAAAGCCACTTACCACCCTAGTGTCCATCCTTGTGTCATCCACTCTTTCACGCTGCAACCTCCTATTCTTCCCTTGATGAACAATCTTTGTACTGCAACAGGATTCCCTTGAATCACCTCCCCAATAAGTTTGTGTAAATAGGGGAGGGATGCCATTACCTGTGCGCCCTCCCCTCCACCTCACCTACAGCCATGTGAACCGCAGCTTCCATCGTATGACAGGTGTTCGATGTGGACTGCCACGTGTTGGGCACTGTGTCAAGGTTTCAAAACACGCTTCCACACTGTCTCAAGGTTTGTTTCCGCCTCATTTCTGTGATGTGTTGTTTCCCTCTTGTTTTTTTGTTTGGGTCCGGTTGTTGGGCGAAGCCCTCTGCCAATGATGGTGCGGGGGGCTCCAGTACCTGTGCGCTTCATCCGCCATGGTTGAGCTGATGTCCGCCATTATTTGCCGATACGCATTTATGGTTGGAACATGGTTTCTGTCTTTCTTGTGGTTTTCCGCCTGCAATTGTTGGTCATTCTAGACTATCAGTGGTTTAGGATTTCCTTGGTGGTGGTTCAATTCATGCTATTTGTTGTTTGGGGAGGAGCTAGTAGCAGTTTCAGCTAGTTCTAGGTCGAAGGTTACATTTACAGGTAATTGCAGGTTTTTGTGTTTTTTGTTTGGTTTTTTTGTTGTCCAATTTCTAATTTCCAACTTGTTTGTAGGTGTGGCGAGCTCTGGAGAAGGTCTGACAAGCTCTGGACTTGGACATGGCTTCTATCTGGTAGGATTTTAATCCTACCAGCCATTTCTGATGTGTTTTTCAACACAAAACACCTTAGCTTTGATAAATTTATCGTGCCATTTCATTCTCTGCTGTTGAACAACAGTAGTCTTCTGGATAGCTACTGATCGAATCTCGTCTAACTCATTTAGCTATCCCACTTATTCTTGCTTTCAACCTGCATTGCTTCTTCATAACATTCAAGTTTACCATAATCAACTAAATATGACATAGTTGACATAGTCTTTCAGGTGATGACATAGTTGCATTGAAAAGGCGGCTCAAAATTCCTCCAATGCATCATCCACAAACAGATGAAGTATTAGAAACTCGGAAGGAAGATGAGCTTATGGAATTAGTCTATGGAGTGATGGCCAACTCACTCTATCTAGACTGAATCAACAGAAACACTGAATTCTTTCGCAGCAACTGAAAGAGTTTGGAATCCTTTCTCCCATTCTTTGATTCTTCTGAGCTTCTTCATTCTGTTGTATTTGTGCAAGTTTGCAATCAGTTTCCAAACTTGACACTTTTTCTCTAAGCTTTTTGAGCTCAGTAGCCTGGATGGTAATTTCCTCCATGTTTTTTACCAATTCAGATGCCTTTTCTGTGGATTTCGTTGCGCTTGTAGATGTACCTGTGACTAGCATAGCTGTAGCTGGTGGAACTGTTGGTGCTAAGGAAGCAGCCAATGTGGAGGGAACTGCTGTAGAGACTGTAGGAATGACAGTCTATGGAGTGATGGCCAACTCACTCTATCTAGACTGAATCAAGTTATCCAAATCTTTCTCTGTTTCTTTTAGTTGATCTTTCAGCTTAAGGACTAAGTCCATAAGCTCCTCTTCCTTCTGAGTTTCTAATACTTCATTTGTTTGTGGATGATGCAGAGGAGGAATTTTGAGCTACCTTTGAGGAGCTTATGGACTTATGGACTTTCTATGTTTCTTTTAGTTGATCTTTCAGCTTAAGGACTAAGTCCATAAGCTCCTCTTCCTTCCGAGTTTCTAATACTTCATCTGTTTGTGGATGATGCAGAGGAGGAATTTTGAGCTACCTTTTCAATGCAACTATGTCATCACCTGCGGTAGTCTTTCAGTTGCAACTATGTCATCACCTGCGGTAGTCTTTCAGTTGCAACTATGTCTATGTTTCTTTTAGTTTATCTTTCAGCTTAAGGACTAAGTCCATAAGCTCCTCTTCTTTCCAAGTTTCTAATACTTCATCTGTTTGTGGATGATGCAGAGGAGGAATTTTGAGCTGCCTTTTCAATGCAACTATGTCATCACCTGCGGTAGTCTT
Source organism: Pinus taeda (assembly GCA_000404065.3). Classification (NCBI taxonomy): domain Eukaryota; kingdom Viridiplantae; phylum Streptophyta; class Pinopsida; order Pinales; family Pinaceae; genus Pinus; species Pinus taeda. Next base: position 12,966 of record APFE030278995.1, read on the forward strand.
TCAGTTGCATAGTCTTTCAGGTGAGCTTCCTTTTTCAGTTGCAATTCTTATTAGTTACATAACTATTCACGTATTCAGTTCTGCCTATACTGCAAGATTTTACATTAGACATATTTGTCTTTTTCCTCTAAAATGAAAGAACAGTTATTAACCTATTGATTATTAAAGACAAACAAAATAGAGACCCTAACCGAAAAAATTGTCCCTAACTAATTCTGAGATTAAAAATAAAAACAAAGTCCTACATCCTACTTTGACAAACTGAACATAAAGAAACCAATTCGCTAATAAAAATTTCCACCTTGGCGGAGACCAACACCCGGTCATGGTGCCCTAGTTGGATGCTCCTGCATCATAAAGCGAAATATAAAACTAAAATGAAAGCACAAGTACCTGGGCAGTGTAAGATAAGATGCTGGGATTTTAGTAGGGAGGTTCCAAAATGAAACGAGGGAAAAAATTTGGAGGGTGGTTCTAGTTGCTACAACAATCTCCAAGTGAGTCGAAGATTCTTGTAGACTATATGTAAGAGCTCAGATGACGGAATAAATGATGCCACATCAGTGCACAAGTCCTCGTTCACTTGCCAAGTGTTTCTGTTCTTTAAGAGAGGAAATGTATGAAACTGTATACATGCACCTTCTCAACTCAACTCATTTTTCTTTTCAGTAGCTGAAAAGAAAAATAAACTCTAAGCTTTTTGAGCTCAGTAGCCTGGATGGTAATTTCCTCCATGGCTTTTACCAATTCAGATGTCTTTTCTGTGGATGTCGTTGCGCTTGTAGATGTACCTGTGACTAGCATAGTTGTAGCTAGTGGAACTTTTGGTGCTAAGGAAGCAGCCAATGTGGAGGGCACTGCTGTAGAGACTGTAGGAATGACAGTCTGTGGAGTGATGGCCAACTCACTCTGTCTAGACTGAATCAAGTTATCCAACTCTTTCTATGTTTCTTTTAGTTGATCTTTCAACTTAAGGACTAAGTCCATAAGCTCCTCTTCCTTCTGAGTTTCTAATACTTTATCTGTTTGTGGATGACGCAGAGGAGGAATTTTGAGCTGCCTTTTCAATGCAACCATGTCATCATTTTTATTTTTGATTAGCTTTTTTGCAGCCTTTACATCCTTGGGATCATGCCCCAACTCTATGATTAAGTCCTCTAAGAAATTTATCCTGGTATCCTTGGCCTATGAAGAGGCCTTCTCTAACTGGAATTGCGCTAATATATTACTAAGCGAATTTTGGAGTTGATGTGCTACAATGGCCTTGCTGGTCAATGTGGAATAAACCATTTCCCCGGTTTGTTTGTGTAATTATATTTGGTCGATAGGATGTATATCATTCGCCAACACCTCAAAATGTGTCTTCAAGTAATCTGTTATAGACTTGGGCTCCTGTGTGGTAGGCTTCATGAAAGTCATTTGCATCTTACCTTCTTTTACATCAAAGGTTGACATTAGCCTTGTTTGATTAGTGGGAGCCATTTTAAGGTATTGTGCATAGATTTGGGCCTTCAATCTTTTGTTTCTAGCCTTTATTTCTTTGTATTTCTCTCTAATGTCTTGGTTCTAGCCAATTGGAGCCTTGAATGAGGATACTTCCACGCTCTGTTGTCTCTCTAGCATTTGAGCCTGTGAAGTGGAAAGTTCTTGTGTACCTCTAGAGGGAGTGGTCTACCTGCTTTCTTCTCTTTCAATAACTATGGTTCTAGCTGTTTCCTCTGTGAACTCTTGTTCTGAAAAATGATTTAACCTTTGCCTCTTGACATATGTCTGTGCAACAGGTCTGCTAGAAGGAGTGGCATCCTCTCTATCTCTTTTGGGATTCTTCTCCTCATTTAAAGGAGTCTATACAATAGGAGGATTACTCATGATGTGTTCTAGATGAGCCAGCTCTTTTGATATGTCTGGTTGCTCTGATTCTTCTTGCTCTTGAGGTCCTTCTTCTGCTAGTTGCTCATTGTGTTCCCGTGTTTCCCTTTGGGATTGGGATTCCCTTGGCACCTGTACAAAGGAATCTTCATCAAGTCTTATTTCTAGATCAATCAACACATTATTGATAACAACTTCTGTTCTATCTCGGTCTACTAAAGTGTTCTCCACCCATTCTAGTTGATTTGCATATTGTTCTATTTCAAGAATTCTGTGGTGGATATAGGGAGATAATTTGTTCTTTTGTCTTCTATTGTAGATGAAATCTAAAGGTTCATATCTCCATATGAAACTTTGTTTCAGTTTCAGCCTTTGAACAATTTCTTTTGCTTCCTTTCCAACTTCCCTACTGTTGCATATAAAGGGGCCAAGCTGGTCTTTAATGCTCAGTTGAGTTTTCTTCTTAGCCTTCACAAAATGTACCTCATCTGAATTAATCATTTCCCTCTAGTACTCCAGAGCAAACAATCTCATGGGGAGGTATCTTGGCAGTTTGTAGGGTGCTAATTCACAACCATATATCTTGATTTCAATGTGATTTTGGTACAAGTACCAATCTCCCACTCTATATTATTTGGACAACTCTAGGACCCTCCTGATATCTGCATTAATTCTTGGGGGAGGACTTCCTAACAACATAGTTGCCACTGGGTGCACAAAATGATATATGAAATTTGTATAAGTTTATGGAGAGTCATATTGATGGATTAATGAAGTCAAGAAGGCTACTGATTTAGGGTTGCCTCTGGTATCAAGCTTTTGGAGTGTAAATGGCAATTTATCAGCTTGATAGTACAAGAAAAGATTATATAAAAATGATGAATATTTGAATACTCTTTCATTGTCCATTCTCATGAATTGATCATGCATCTTATCTGCAATGAACTTAGCATAGTCAAACATGATGGTAGGGGTTGTCCAGGAGTGTAAATGGACATGAAGGCTATAGTAATCTCATAAACAAATTCACTTGTAGTCTAGCCTAACACACTGGATATCATTGCTATGATGTCTTGGCCAAGTTCAGAGAATATGGTCCACATGTCTGGGCGAGGGTCCTTTCGAATGTATTGTTCTTCCCTAATGAAGGTCTGGAATAACTGAGCAAGTTTGATGGAGGTGATTTTAGGGAATCTGTTAAGCAGGTCTCCAACAAAAAGGGGGGGTCAGGTTTTGGCCTGGTTGTAACTGCAGCATTTCATTGGTGGATTCAACAGTGATGGTAAATAATACAGTATGGTTAGGAGTCATCACTGCTCTTTGGCTGGGACTATAGTTCATATGGAAATAGTGGACAATCTCAGGGAAGATATGAACTCTAGGGAATTGGTACTTGGGAAAACATGATTCCCAAAGAGCTATTTTGTCTACGTGGTTCAAGTACTGGTCTCTGTACCTGCAGTATATCTTCAGTGGGGATTCTTGGATAGAGGTATCTTTGATTTGAAAGTCTTTGTCTACCAATGGGAGATGGTCTAAGTCCTGTGGGGAGTAGAAATTGGTAGGAAATTCAATGCAACTGGAGTAGCCATCCTTGGTTCTTGTGAATTCAAGGACGGGAGCGAAAGGTTTTCAGTCAAATTGGGGGAAAATTGGTTTAATTCAGAATGGTTTGGAGTTGCTGGGAAATTGTTTTACTTAATCACTTAATAACCTAAGGCAATTGAGTAAAGGTTTGGGAATTAAACAGGGTTTCTCAGTGATTTTGGGTAAATACTTGGTTTCGGCTCTGAATGGATTGATGGGCGATTGTGCACGGTTTACAGGAAGCATACGTGACTGAAGGGTGGTATGGAAGTTTAGCAACTTCAGCAGGTTGGTAGTTGGACGTGGGTTGACAATTGCACGTACTCTGGTGCTTGCATGGAGGTCTGAGCAGTGTTTTTCATGATAAAACTAAAAACAATGAGTTTTTTTAGTTTTATTTGCAAAGTCAACTGTTTTGGAGGGTACATAGGAAAGGCACGTTTAGAGTTAAGCAGGGGATGAGATGTTTTGTCGTTTAGCGGGAGGCGGTAAGTGGGTTTAGATCACACCACGTTTGGGCTGCAGTGGTTTCGGGGGGAGGCCACTAGATGCCACTCATCAGGCACCACATAGTAGTGGGGTGAATAGTGAAACAACCCATATCGGGCGGGTAAAGGTCGGCCATTAGAGGCCACTTGATATGATCGTCAAACGTCAAATCAAATGGGGCCTAATCGTATGGTGATCGAGGCGAGGATTTGACATGAGGTTTAATGGAGGGGTCCGGCAGAGGTTTAAGCGTGGCGGGAGTAATTAATCACGGATTGTGGGAGATTAAGTGAATCGGGGGTGATTTCATTGGCGGAGGTCGATTATTAATTAACCGCAGATTGGTTAATTAATCTCTTTTATTTGGCGGAGGGTTTTGGTTATTAATTAATCGTTGATCGACTAATTAACCCATTAATCATTCATGATATTAATAAAGTTTATGTTTCAAACTTTTAGGACGGGATATTAATATTAAGGGGTTTTTAATAAATACATAGGGAAAAGGGTTATTTTCTTGGGAGTTTAATATAAATAAAGTTACCAGTTAATATGAACGAAGGCAGAGAATGTTTTAGCACTAAGTATAAAATGAATTCTTTGCAATTTGTTTTTTCTTTTCACATAAAAAACATAAAAACTTAGGCTAAGTGTATATTTGTGGGTTTTTTGTAAAAAGGAGTTTTTACATGGGAGGTAATTACTTTTCTAAGGTTTTATCCTTAGAGAAAGGGGTTTATTAGGGAAAAGTAAGTTTATTTGGGAGTATGAGTGAATTTGAAGGGGGTGAATGATTATGAGTGGACTTTTAGTACTTAGGACCTATAAGTTATTGGGCCGAGGGTCCGGTCCCTCTAGAAGTCAGAGAAATGCTCTGAGCCCCTTTAAATTAAGATTTTAGGTACTTTAAGACTTTCATTGGAAATTAGTTAAGTGAAAAATGTAATGAATGAGGGAGGTTAATCAATCGACTTTGTGTACTTTGGTAAATGCTAAATTTCATCCATACTTAGAAATTTGATGATGAAGGTGAATGATATGATCTTATCTAATCAATCATCACAATTCTGCAACCATTCAACTACTTACCCACCTACTCATCCTACCATTTTTACTCCTCTTTATTAGGGTGCACTTAAGCTGGAAAACCCTTATCAAAACATTTTCTTTTCTTTTACAAGAGTAATCTATCTAAGTCTAACCTTATTACATCCAAGGGCTCATATTAAACTCTTAAGCTCCTTTTATTTACTCTACGTATCTACTTATATGCCAAGATTAAACAGTTTGGTCAGATTTTATTCTCTATCTCTAAGCATAAAATTGAAAACATGAAATAGCCAAGTTTAAACATTTTGACCATCCATGGATTGTGGCAAAGCTACAAGCTTCACACAATCTTTTATTCTGCATCAAAAGTAAATAGTAGTGGCATTTTGTCTTGCACACTTTCATGGTCTTTTTCTTTCTTGGGGTTCATTTTTTCATTTTTTTTTTTACCTTTCTTCCTCTTTTTGTCCTTTGATTTTTCTTTTAGGACATACCCTCTTTACATTTTTTAATTTTAATTTTATTTTATTATATTTTTTTGAATATAGAAAACATTTGCAGAAAGCAAAGGTATGTATATGTTACAGATTTGACCTCAACTATTCAAAAATTATGACTCCTATTGGTATAGGAACATAACATCAACAATAGACACACTTCACGATTATTCCTCCTTCTCGATTACCTCTCTGAGTCTTGGTTCCTAGGGACAGGCCTGAAAATTTTGATCCTAGATCAGAAACACTGGCTCATGTAGATGGACCAACATAGACCCTTGTTTTCCCTTGGTCTAGAAGCAAACTTCTTCTCCTTGAACTCAGATTGAGTGTCACCTTTACTTTCTCCTTGAATTGTCCTCAAATATGATTATGATACTTCGGTTTCTTTTTGCATTTTGAACAACAAATATTCCTCGCACGTGTGGATAACTTCAGCTCTCAAAAAAGAGTTGAAACAATACTAGGGAATTCATTCTTCCTTCCCTTCTTTTCGCTGACCTTCGCACCTCTTACTAACTTTAGACCTTGACCAAAATTCTTTGCTTTGAAATGAGCTTGAGTGGCATATTTATAGTTGTTTTCCATGAGAATAAGCCGACTCGACATGTAGATGAGCCTATGTGTCATTTGGTGAAGATATTATTATTCTTCTTGAAGCTGACTTGAAGGAGATGACTTTGCTTGGTGTTGGAGGGCCTTTTTATACATTTAATAGCTCATACAAAAATGTAACATGCCCAAGAAGGTTCCTTTAGACATGACATTGGATCTTTTTTAATTTATGACCAATCCTAAGGGCTCACAATGGGATACATTACTAAAAATAAAATTCCTTGCTCATGAAACGCATGAGCTAAGCATTACAAAAATAATTTTATTTTTCTTCTTTACATCAATTTTATAAAATCACATTTACACATGCCATTATGAATACCAAGCCTAGTTACACTTTTCAAGACACCTTCTTAACTAGGGAGGTATTCATAATGGTACTTTGTCATTCTCAATCTAAAGAATTTCTCATAAGAAGAGTGAGATTAGTAACCCATCTGTATAACATCATATCAACCAGAATTGTCACATAGCAAGGCATTGAGTTAGAAATAATTAATTCCTACTTGTCTATGGTTGTAATTCTCCATTTGAGGAGCTTGTTCCTACATAATAGGAATTATCTAGAATATAGTTTCTCCTAGTTTAGTGTGTGGTTGAGAGAATCTCTCAACCACACTACTGTACGTCTAAGATAGAATTCCTATCTTGAGACTTTTGCTTGTATAAATATGTGTGTAATTTCCTTGATGCATAATAATAGAATATATTTGAGTGTGTGCTATTTTATCTTGGTATCAAAGCTTCAGAGCCCGTAAGGGCCTCTGGCCCTTCTTGGGCATAGGAAAATAAATCATTTATATTAGTGTTAAGTTTGTTTGTCCATCGAGGTGATCTATGGCAGTATAGTGGAATAGATACGAGCTACGGAGGAGATCTGATTGCGTAGAGGAGTGCACGTGGATTGAAGTGGTGCCTTCACAGTTGAGGCCAAGTAAACGTGGCTACAGTGGTAGCGTTCCTGTTAGCTTGGCATCATGGTATCTCTGTTGCCGGATCTGTGGAGGAGTTGTAGGACTGAAATGGATAACCTGAAGAGGAGCTGTGGAACGATGTCATGGATCTGGTGTTCTGCAGCCGTGGTGTGTTTGCTAGTCGAGAGAGAGATCCAATCAAGAGCCAGTAGATCGTTTGAGCCGGCGGTGCAGCATAGTCGAGCCGGCGGCGTTGCGAATCTGGTGTGTTGACTATGGAGGCATTGTCCTTCGTACGCTTGGAGTAGGTCGCAACAAGATGTGATTTGGAGTCGATGATTCATTCTAGCGTAGCACAGATGGATCTACAGGGTTCTGGTGGATTCAAGGTCGACACTCTTTTCTGGAGTGTTGCGCCATGAAGGAGGAGGTGCATTTTCATTGCTGCATGGTTCTGCAGAGTTGCAATTTGTTGGTGTACTGTGTGCAGGTTGGATCTATGTGGAGATTGATGAGCAGAGAGTTGACCTGTGCATTGGATTAAAGGTTGGTAGACTATTGCAGTCAGGGGTCTGAGATCGCACTACAACAGTGAGTTTAGAGATCGTGACTGACGAAGTGGTGAGATCGAAGATCATCATAATGAAGTGAAGGCTTCTTAGGTAGCCAATGAGATCTGCAGCAGTGGCAAATAGAGGCCACTAATGGTGGTTGGTGAGATCTGTAGCAGTGGTGCCCGTTGAGGTTGCAGAAGTAACGTGGTCGAGAAGCAGCGTGGTTGAGCGGTGTGGAGGCTACGCGAAGGGCATTGTTTGTGCCTTGTTTGCTCGAAGGACATTGCTGGTGCCTTATTTGGTATCTGTTGTCGATGGATGGCAAGTGATAATGGTTTTCGATTTGAGAGCATGTGGCTGCTGAGTAGTTAAGCCAATAGTGCAGCATGGTCGAGCCGGTGACGTTGGTAAGTGTTCAGGCGGGTTTGTGTGTTGGTGGATCTGCTGGTGTGTGGATTCTGCATATCAATGGATCTTGCAGGGATGTGTTTTTCTTTTCCATGTGAGATTCAGCTATGGGTTAAGCCTACGATGCGTCGCCCTGCAGAGCAGGAATAGCAAATGACGCGTGTTCCAGAGTGATCGCGCAAAGCATAGAAAGCAGATTTGAAGTCATTTTTGGGTGGTGTTCTGGCTCCTAGTGAGTGGCTTGCTAACATTACCAGCTAATAGATATGTGGTTCCATGGATATATGTGATTTTGGATCTGTGTGTGGATCTAGCGGAAAGGGCGCTGTTAGTTGTGTCATGTGGGTCTACGTGGTTGTTTGTCTGGTTCACTATTTTATTCAATTTGATTCGTTGTAATTCCAATTCCAATCACGTGAACATGGATTGTAACACTGCCTGCATCGAAGCTTGAAGCAGAATCAGCCCCGGTGGAATCTGAGGAAGTGGAAAAACCCAAGGAGGAATCTGCCCCGGCCGCTGAAGAAGCCAAGCCAGCTAAGGAAGAGACTGTTTCTCAGCCTCCCACCGAGGCTACGGCTGTTGAAGAAAAGGTTGAAGAATCATCAGATAAGGAAGAAGCTCCTACTGCCATTGAAATGCCAGCAGAAGAAAAGGCTGAGTTTGTTGCTACAATTATTGGCTGCATTAACAAAGTTGAAGTTGCAGATTGAAGGTTGAGGCAACTAGGGTGGATTGTTGCTGTTAATCACTGGGTCACTGCTACTGTGTGATCCGTGGATGTTGTTTGACGGATCAGGGCTAAGTCTACTGGGAGGTCGAGGAGAGGAGACTGTTAAGGTAGATCAGTGGGAGAAGTTAGATCTGTTGTGGTTGGGAGCCGACGGTGATGCCGAGTAGTCAACAGATCTGGTAACGGTGGGTCGAAAATTGTGATGGCGATCCAGGTCGAACATCAAAGATCTAGTAATTGAGAGCTGGACGGTGTCAAAATCTGTATGCCTGGAAGGCCGTGAGCGGCCATGTTGGAGCTGCATCACATTGGCTGCCAGATTTGTTGAGGTTGTGTATTCTATCTAATGTGGTATGAAGTTGAAGATTCGAGTGATCTGCCTGGCACAGAGTCCTGATCAAGCCCTGAAATTCGCAATGGAGCACACGTCCTAACCTATTGATAATCCGAGAGACCATGCATCTGAGCTAGCGGGGTGTGTGCTTAGTGATGAGGCTTTTGTGACTACGAAGAATCGATGAAGTCTTCCTATGAAACCTGCCACGGTGTTAATGTTGATTAAAGACCCGTGGAAGCATCTTCTCTGCGTCCATTGACGCCATTGAGGATTTTTTATCTTTTGGTTTAAGCTTTTATTTTCGTAAATATGTCGCACGCAAAGTATTCTACGGAGGATAGTGTGTATATGGCCAAGATCGTGAACAGGAAGAGCGCTATGAGGCCAATCTCTTTGCCGAATTATGGGGGGAAGCTACCTGGGAGCTTCAAGACGGAGGCCTGTGATGTTTGTACCTTAAGGTCACTGATTCTTCACTTTCTATAACCCCTGGGCTCTTCTGTAGTTTAATAATGCCGAGGTAGTGACAGACCATGCAAAGAGTGTGTATTATTGACTTCGTGTAGCGAGGTGCAATTTAACTAGTTCCGGATATAATTCGCGAGCCAAATGGTGTGATGGCTAGTGCGGGTGAATTCAATGTTTAGGAAAGGATCGATTTGTTCAAATTCCCATGGAGCTGATTTGAGAGGAATTGAGTTGAGCTGTGTGCAAGGTGTGTTTTTATTCGATCACATAATAGGGGTTTCCAGAGTCAGTGATAAGGTTTGAAGGAGTCGGTGTCTGGACATCGTATCTATAGGAGGTCAACTAGTTCTTGTTTGTGAAGTAGCGTGGAGAGATATGTTGTCAGCAATCTGACAGGGATTGGATCAAAGACAACATGCAGTGTTTGATCTTGGATCTGCCCACAACAACAGTGTGGGTGGTGTTCTGGTGAGATAAAGTTTGGAGCGGCATATTCGTTGGTAGCGATGGCAGTTACCTTGATGGCGATGGAAGCTAGGCACAAATATGGCATTTCGTAGAACGAGCAGTGTTCCAGACTCTAAATATTTGATGTTATGTTTGGAAAATAATCATCTATGGGCAGAGATAGAGAAATTAAACTTGAAGAATTTATGTTTTATTTAGTTTCTTGGAATCATGTTTAAATATTATTGAGCCTTATTGAGCCTAGCTAACTCAATGTAGGTAAAGTTGCTTCGTTAGAATTCATGACTCTAACAAATGACAGGATAAGCATGGAGTTCTAGGAATTTATTTGACAAAGATGCCCAAGATGTGAACAATGAACAGATGAGGTAAAAGAGCAGCGACAACATTTATGGTGGACAACAAAGTAGATGTTTGTTTGAGTTAGTGTGGTTTGTGGAATAGACTCCCTAGCATGTTATAAGCAAGTCTAGTGGTTGTAATGGTCATTGTATGTACCAGAAACTCCAACATGTGGAATGAAATGTAGGATTTTTAAAGGCATCTGAAAGTTCGTGGTGATCTTAAAACCACTTTGTAATGGTTTATGGTTAGCCTGAAACCATCTTTTGTCACTGTAAAGTGATGGTGAGCCAAAAATCACATATAGAGTCTTAGTGGCTACAGGATTTGCCTGGAGGTGGCACATTTAAGTTCTGGATTTGCCCGGTGGTGTCAGATCGGATTTTCCTAGAGGTGGCACATTTAAGTTCCAGATTTTCCCGGTGGTGGCAGATCGGATTTGCCTAGAGGTGGCACATTTAAGTTCTGTATTTTCCCGGTGGTGGCAGATCGGACTTTCCCGGTGGTGGCATATTGCCTGAGTGGCTAACGTGTACATGGGAGCTTTGTGCTCATAGGAGTAGGTGGACTGCAGTAACACCTGGCTCACGGTCTCAGATATTGGTGTGTATGAGCACAAGAGGGTCAGCGCACTTTTCTATCTGATAGTTGCGTCGAAAGGCGCAATTAGTGCAACTGTTTGCGATTTTTATTTGGACATGAATATTTGGCTTAGAAAGGCACTGATCTCTCTTTGTTTTTGGAAGTTCTGCACATGCAATTCGCCCGATGGTGGTGGATTTGCAAGTACATATATGCAGTGATAACGGTCAACAGAATCATGTATGTGAATCACTATCATGACAAGTAGTCATTAAGGGGGGGAGTTAGAAATAATTAATTCCTACTTGTCTATGGTTGTAATTCTCCATTTGAGGAGTTTGTTCCTACATAATAGGAATTAGCTAGAATATAGTTTCTCCTAGTTTAGTGTGTGGTTGAGAATCTCTCAACCACACTACTGTACGTCTAAGATAGAATTCCTATCTTGAGACTTTTTCTTGTATAAATATGTGTGTAATTTCCTTGATGCATAATAATAGAATATATTTGAGTGTGTGCTATTTTATCTCATTGACTAATAGCTCTATATCTCCACGATATTTGAGCACAATGCTGGCGATACCAATGATGTATAGATACCCTCATTGTTGCCTCTCTCGGAATATACCCCACTCAGGTTCTTAGGGTGTGTTCCATCAAGACTATTCTTATCATGGATTCCTAGTCCTCAAAGAATATTGGTCCTTTACGACTACTCTTATCTTGGATGCCCTAAATCATCCTCAAAGAGCATTAGATGCCAGATGTTTACCCAATCCTCCATTTTGTCTTCCCAAGTGAAGACAAGAATGATGTGTCTATCTCTCTCTCTTAACTAGGGAGGACATATCTATTCCAATAGAGGAATGGAATCTTTTCTACGGAGGAATGTACCTAAGGTACCTCTTGGCCTAATAATTTTGCTTCTAAGTTTCTTCCAAGTAATAAACTTGTTTCTAGGATCCCTCTTATTAGGGAACTACAACAGCTCCTCAGGTGGAGATGATGGGGCAACCAACTGCTTGAAGAACCCATCCTTGCGATGTCATGAACTTCTTTTTGTTATTTGAGAGACTTCATGTTTGTGACTTATTTATAGGGAACATACCATCTATAATTTTCATTTATGAGTTAGTCATATCATAATTAGAAAGTGATCCTTCAACCCATGTATGTTCTTCCTTCATGCCATGATGCCTTCTTCATGCCATGTTTCCTTAAGGATCTTTCATCCTACTACATAGTCCATAGCTCTTACCTCGACAACCTTTCATAAGCCCATCCAGATATTTGTTCAAAAATAAGAAATTAACACTTAAATCAAAATTACCTTTGTGATGGTCTATCTTCATGACATATTTTAGTTTGCATCAACATCCTCCATACATATCAATAAATATCCCAAAGATATATATTGTCAAGGGTCTCTTTCCTTTTTAGACTCCATCAAAGTCTTGATATATTTCATGGTAATATCCTAGTCAAATCTTCTTGGTATTTGGATGTTGATTACATTTTTCCATGGTTTCATATCCCACAATATCTTCCTTCCTTTCTTCACACCTTTCCTTCCTAGGAATTTCCAATCAGAATTCCTCCAATTGTTTTCAACCACATCATATTACATATGAGGACATATTATGTTGATTTCATATAGACAATGTGTGACTCATGCCTTCTTGCATCCTTTCCGAGGAGGAGATCCTTTTTCCTTTTGATCATGCTCTCAATATAGAGCATTGATTCATGTTACCTGCAACCATATGACATGACTTTTCAATATTGAATATAACCAAACATACCTCATTTTCCTTTGGGTCATCCAGTCTTCATGCAATAGCTTCCTTGATTGAAGGAGATTCAATCCCTTGATATGTTTCTCATTTTATGTCATCATACCATCATCCCATGAATTCCACAAGTTCAGAATTCTTAATAAAACACTTGCTTCCTCTCTTGATCAATGAACCTTTTGATGAAGATTCCATCAGAGAATATTGAGGATCTAGAGTATCCCCATACATTAGATGTTTCCTTTTGACAAATCTATGATGATACTTGTATTATATGACCTTTTTCTTTCTTTCCCATGAGTGCCACCTATGTTAAAAATGAAGTTTCCAAGAGATTTATCTTTCCATAGTTGACTGCAATGCTTTTTTATGTTGATGTTACAAGCTCTTTCTTTCAATGCTTCTAAGATGCCATGATGCATCCCTTCATTTTAGTCAATCATGATAGCCATATCTTGCAATATAATACTTAGGAACTTGAGAAGAACTTAGGTGAGGAAAACTATCTCAGTCATAGTAGAGATCTCTTCCTTCCTCTTTCTTGGAATTCTTCTTTTAAGCTTCCTCTACTTCTTCAGTGATATGAGCTTCTTCTCTTCCTCTTTTATTATAATCCAATTTCATCCTAGGACAATCTCTTTTGTAGTTACCATATTATTGACACCCATAGCATTGAATCTTATACATGTCCCTTTTCGTTTTCCAAGAACCAGATTTTCCAAATTTTCCCTTTCTTCTTGTCATCGTAGCATAAGCTTGATTTTTCTCACCTACTCCCACATTATATTTTCCCTTTAATCTAGCTTATTCAATCTTTCACAGTGACAATAGATCCTAGAATGGAGTAGCTTATTTCTTCCCATAAATATTTGAAATAAAGTTACCCCACTCCTCCAGTAGTGTATTTAGTACAACTGTAGTCATTTCTCTATTAGACATGACTTCTCCTAGATCTTGTAGTTGATACCAGATTTCAGATATCCTCATGAAATATGAGGTTATTCCATCTTCCCTTGAAATCTTTAGCATGTATATTTCTTGCATTAATGAGATGACTTCTCCAGCATTGCTTACAGAATACAACTCTACCAATTTGTCATAGATTTCACTTTAAGTTTCAAGTTTTGATGCATATGGGATGAGGGGATACTTGATGGATTCTATAAGAATCCTTTGAGACCTAACTTCCCCTTTCATATAATTTTCAAGAGCTTGAGCATCTTCCTTTCTTGATTTTGTGATAGACCCTTTGACATGTTCCATCACCTCATTTTCAATGAGATCCAAATCTCTTATTTTCTTCCATGCAAGATAGTTTGAAGCCCTAAAAAATTTGTTGATTTACTTACAAAAAGACATTTTGACAGATTCAGATGTGGACATAAATATACTTACTTGATATAATTCTCCTTATCCTTGTTTCTTCCTTGTTGTTGATGATGATATAGAGAATAGAAAACTTCTCCTTGATGAAGATTGTTTTCTTCAACAATGATTCTTGATCTCACAGAGAGGGAGATCCATTAGGATCCTTTGATGGCGAAGTCTTGTTGCTGAAGATCAATGATGACTTCTTGATGATGTATTCAATGGTAGGAATCTTGTTTCAATGAGAGATAGATCGCCTTAGAGTCTTGATGACATCACCTATTGATATAGATTTCTTTGGATGAGTAGTCTTCAAAACATTTTAAGTTCAAAGTGATTGAGAGTAGATCCCAGGAATTCTTCTTTGATTGATGATAATATGATATTGATCTTTAAGTGATTTTCTTGGATGAATAAACTTCAAGCTTGCCTTGATTCATAGATCTATTCAACTTGAGTATATGTATGGTTTTGACCTTCTTTTCTTGATGATGATCCTAATACTTATTTGTAGACTTCTTTGATCTAGGATTATGATGCTTTTTTAATAGATCTTGACATTTAAGATGATATTGACTTCAATTAATTCCTTGAGATTTGATTCTTTAGTGTCCCTTGATAAGATGTCCTTCCTTGATTTAATCACCTTAGCTCTGATACCATGTTGAGAAATCTAGGGCATAGAAATTATGTAATTTTTCTTATATTGATAACTGCTTGTGAATGTTTTCTACTTCTTAGATTAGGATATTCTTTTACATATCTTATTATAGTGTTATTATTCATCAAACAACTACTACTGCATAAACCATAAAGAGATAAGAGGCATAGGATATAGGCTATCGGCTAGGGCCAAAACCTCTCCCACTTGAGAGGAATACCAAGACCAAGAACCTTGAGCTATTTTCCTCTCCAAGACCAAGACACAAATTTTCTTTGATGATTTCCTTCTTCCATGTGTCAAAAATAGACACACTTCACGATTCTTCCTCCTTCTCGTCTATCTCTCTAAGTCTTGGTTCCTAGGGACATACTTGCAACTTTTGGTACTGGATCAAAAACCCTGGCTCATGTAGATGGACCAACATAGACCCTTGTTTTCCCTTTGCCTAGAAGAAAACTTCTTCCCCTTGAACTGGCTTGAGTATCACGTTTACTTTCTCCTTGAGTTGTCCTCAAATCTAACTATGATACTTTGATTTCTTTCTGCAGTTTGAACAACAAATATTCCTCACACATGTGGATAACTTCAACCCTAAAAAAAAACTCAAAACAATTCTAGGGACTTCGGTCTTCCTTCCCTTCTTTTCACTGACTATAAGGCTCCCTTTGGCTGACCTTTGCACCACTACTAACTTTAGACCTTGACTGAAAATCCTTGCTTTGAAATGAGGCCGAGTAGCATATTTATAGTTTTTTGCCATGACAATAAGCTGACTTCACATGTAGATGAGTTGACGTGTCCTTTGGTGAAGATAATATTATTCTTCTTGAAGCCAATTTGAAGGAGGTGACTTGGCCTGGTCTTGGAGGGATTTTCTATACATTTAATAACTCATACAAAAATGTATCATGCCCAAAAAGGGTCTTTCATACATGACATAAACTCTTTTTTACTTTATGACCAATCATAACGGCTCTCAACGGGAGGCATTACTAAAAATAAAATTCCTTTCTCATGAAACCCATGGGACAAGCATTGCAAAATAATTTTATTTTTATTATTTACATCAATTACATAAAATCACATTTGCACATGTCATTATGAGCACTAACCTAGTTACACTTTTCGACAAGAGAAACCAAACGGATTCAAAGAAAAAGGTAAAGAGAATTAGTTTTGAAAAAGAGCGTCTATGGACTAAAACAAGCACCGCGTCAATGTTGTAAGAGTTTGATTCATTTATGTTGGAACATGGTTTTAAAATATTAGAGGTTGATCATTGTGTTTACATCAAGAGATATGAAGTGTGCATTTATTATTAGTGTATATTGATGACATGTTAATTGTTGGATATGATAAGAACATGATCAACAAGTTGAAGAAGGATTTGGGCAGCAAATTTGTAATGAAAGATTTGGGTCCACTACAATAAATACTAGACATGGGAATCATATGCGATGGAAAGAAAAAAAAGTTGTGTCAATCACATGAAAAATATGTCAAAAAGGTATTAGACATGTTCAATATGAAGGATGCCAAGCTAGTTGATAAACCCCTTGCATGTAACACCGAACTCAATGTTGAGTTATGTCCTTGTTATGATAAGGAGAAAGAGTAAACGAGAAGGACTCCTTATGCTTCAAAAATTGGTAGCCTAATGTATGCCATGGCATGTACCTGATCAGATATTGCAAATTCATTAGGAATTGTAGGCAAGTTTCTTGTAAATACAGAAAAACAACATTCCCAACAAGTGAAGTGGACTTTAAGGTATCTCAAGGGTACTAGTAATTATTGTTTATGTTTTGGTAACAATAATTCCAAACTTGAAGGTTATGCAGATGCAAATATGGCTGGAGATGTCGATAGTATAAAGTTCACCACTACTTATTTATATACTTTTGCAAGTGTAACAATGTCTTGGGTGTCCAAATTGTAGAAGATATTGGGTGTCCAAATGGCAAAAGATAGTAGCTCCCTCCACAATAGAGGTAAAATATATAACTACAACAACAACTTGTAAATAGATGCAAATGAATGCAACACTTTCTAGAAGAGTTGAAAATAAAACAAGACAAATATGTGTTGCATTGTGGTAGTCAAAGCGCTATTCACTTAGCAAAAAACCTAGCATATCATTCTAAAATAATGCATATTGATTTTTGATATCATTTTATTTTCCAAGTACTAGATCATGGGCGGGTAGAGTTGGGGAAAATACAGTGAAAAAGTGTGATACAAAGGTGATGAGAAATTTGGTTGAGATTGTTAAGTGTGAGTCCGAATATAGTTAAAAAATAAATGCAAATATTTAAGTGTGAGTGAAAGATTATTAAGTATGATTCCACCTATAACTTAGAATGAATGAAAATATTTAAATGTGAGTGGAAGTATTTTAGTGTTGTATTTTTCTCTCAAATATTCGTCTCGTCTCAATGTGAGTGAGACTTCTACTATGTAATGAAATCCTCAATTGTAACAAATGATTCTCCTCAATGGGGAATTCTTCTGCTATATAAGATTGATTTCATTTGTAATAAAAATTTCTCCTCAAATATAACGGGGAATTCTTCTATTATATAATATTGAGTTCATTTAGTATTCAACATTGAGGATTGAGTTCATTTAGTATTCAACATTAAGCAATTGAGAATTGAGCTCACAAGCGAAAGTGCTTGTAAGTATTCTGGTTAGTAATAAAAAAATTGTTAATATTTTCTCAGTTATTTTTCCAAGTACTTTTTTCGTAAATATTTGGTGGTGTAAGTTTACTTAATTATATTTTGTTTATCAAAAATATTATATTTTATTAACACTTGCATTTACCGATAATAACCAATAATAGTCTCACTGCTTTTACAGATAATAACCAATAATAATAGTCGCACTGCTTGTTTGAGAAAAAAACAAAAAAATTGTTATAATCTAGAGTCTTAAAATATATAAATAATATTTTATAGAAAAATAACATATTGATAGAATAATAATATATTAATGGTATTTTATAGAAAAATAGTGTTTCTCGAACAAGATCGTGTATATGATTCGAAAGATTTTTGTAGAAAATGTGATTGTGAAATCACGGACCTTCATGAAAAGTGTTGCGTACATCCCACGAAAGAAAACGTTGAATAAGAAACCAGTGGTCGTTTTGTCCAATTCTATTGTCGGACGAAACACGGAGAGTTGGATTGAGAAAAAATAGATGTCTTTGGAGCAATGAAGTTGGTAAACAAAGACTTTGAGAGTTGAGTCGTGTTGGTGTACATGCACTTAGACTAGCTGTGCATGTGTACATGCACATACATGCACTTAGACCAGTTGTGTTGGTGTACATGCACCTAGATTAGCTCCAGTTAACTTATTGCTTGCATGTGGCACATGTACACATTA
>APFE030278996.1:0-20302 GCA_000404065.3 Pinus taeda
GGGGGGGGTGGAAGTTCCCTACCAAATGTGACTTGGAAAAAAATTAATGTAAAAAATTAAATGTAGCTTTCGAACAACTCGAATGGAATTCAATAGAATAAATTTTAATTATGTTGACTCCATTGGGAAGATTCCTAGAGTTTTGGCTACGCAAAAGCATTCCTCGTCAATAATGGTGGGCATAGTTTTAACCCATATGATTTATTTCAAAGCTCAAATAATGATTCAAGAGCCACTCCTCAATACGCTAGTGGCCCTAAACCGTAAACCCTAATTTAAACCCTAAACCCTAATCATTTTAGAACATTTTAACAAGCCTTTTGTAATATTTTTAAGTGTTTATTAATAGCATTTACTAAATTGTTGTAACCCTAAAACCTAAACCTTAAACCCTAAACATTTTATCGCATTTTAAACCCAAACACGAAACCCTAAGCATTTTATAACATGTTAACAAGTTTTTTGTAGCTTTTCTTATGTGTTTATTAAAATCATTTACTAAAGTGTTATAAAACCTAAATAATAAACCCAAAACCATAACCATTTTTTAACATTTTAAACCCTAAATCCTAAAACATAAACTCTAAGGATTTTATAACATTTTAACAGGCATTTTGTAACTCTTTCTTAAGTGTTTATTAAAATCATTCACTAAAATGTTATCAAACCTAAACCCTAATCACTAATAATTTTATAAAATTTTAAACCCTAAACCCTAAGACTTTTATAACATTTTAAACCCTAAACTCTAAAAAATATATCTTAAGAATTTTATAACATTTTAACAAGAGGTTTGCAACTTTTCTTTTAAGTTATTATTAAATTCATTTACTAAATTATTATAAACACTAATCCCTAAAACCTAAACTCTAATACATTAACCCTACACCGTAAGCATTTTATAACATTTTAAGCCCTAAGCCCTAAGCATTTTATAACATTTTAACAAGCATTTTAATTTTTTAAGTGTTTATTAAAATAGCCGTAAGCCTAATAGCATTGAAATTTTATATGACTCTCATAGATCCACTAATTAAGCTTGCAAGCTCTGCAAAATTATTAGCCAACTACTCATTTAAATCAACTCTAACAGATGTATCTACCCCCTCAAGTAATATTTCATCATTTTTACATCATAGTATATAATATTAGAACATATTACATCATCAATTTACCAAAGAGAGAAGAAAAAGTCAAAGTGACAGCAAACTTCCTGAGTTTCTAGGAAAAATTGGCAAAATTTTGCATGATGCGCAATGCCCTGAGCTTGATGGCATCGAATTCTCATACGACTCTGATAGATCCACTTATAATGTTGGAAATCTCTAACTATATAATTTCTAGGACAACTGGAATTTTTGGATAAGGAGTCCATTTTCCCCTCCAAAAATCATTTCTCCCAAGACTGCTTCCTATGGGTCCAAAAAGTGGCAAAGAGGGCATTTTTAAGGTGTTTTTTCCCCTTTAGGTGACCCAAATCTCCTCCAAAACTTATGAAACTTTCTGGATTTCACTATGTTTCCATGAAATGACGAAATTTTCTCAAAATTGCTTCAAAATTGGTAAGAGGCAAGCTTATTAATTTCTTTTCTGAGCCAAGGAAGCTCCACCCAAAATTTTAAGTTTGTCTTGTTCCTTTTTGGCTCTCAAGGCTCTCTTTAACTTAGCTTTTAGGCCATTTATCCTTGTCTTGCAAATTCTATTCCGAGCTAAGTAATGATAAGCCATGTAGTGCATCGTCTTCTTCTCCTTGTTAGCCTTATCAATCATCTTCTCAAGGTGGATATTCACTCTTTCCAACCATGATTCTCAGTCAGCCTCAATTTCTTTCTCAATTGATGTCATCTTGATTTTCCTTATTTTTTCCACTTTCCGGTTTTCTCTAATTGTTTGCAGCTCCATTATTGCGTGTTTGTCCTCCAGTTGCTTGTTCTCTTGCTCAAGAAAGTTAATGATCCATTTGGCCCTCTCTAGGTCAAGTGATAAGGCTTGGATTTCAGCCTCCTTCTCTTTTATGATCACATCCTTGAGTCTTGAGCTTTGAGAACCCAAATTAGTGTCATCTTCCTCAACCAAAACAAAATCTTTGTCTTGCCCTTCAGTAGGACCTTCATGATGCACTTGTTTCTTTCCTTTTTCTTTGACCTGTACATGTTCAGTTGAAGAAGAAGGCAAAGCCCCTTTCACCCTAGGTGAAGATAGCATTTTCCTGTGATCCAGTGAAGAAAGCAAGACCCCTTCCACCCTTGGTGGAGATAGTACTCGTTTGGTAGCTGCAAAAAGCCTCTTGGTGCCTTTCTCATAAGTTACAAACATAGGAATATGAGCCTCATCAGTTTTGCTTTCAGGCTCTTTTTGTTGCCCAGAAAGTTCACCTTCCTCTTCAGGATCTACAAAAATTTGAGGCCCCTTGAAGATTTCATGGGCAATGAAAGTTTCCCATGACACTCCCAACTGAGTGAGCTGATGCAAAACAATAATTTGATGACAGAAAAGTGATAAATACTTTTGAGCTACTTTGGGTATGGTTTTCTTTTTACAATCACAGTCATCCTCTCTGTGTTTTTGCACATGAAATATGGAATACTGATCATTCTAACCCTGGTGAAGTGCATATGTAATTTGATATGGTAGCATAGTGTTTGGCGAACCTACCCTCACATGTGAAGTATTTGATGATAAGTTTCATAAGTGGAATGTATCGGTCCTCCAAGAACTTGAAAGGAAACACCCTGCTTAGTTTACCATGATATTTGGCCTTAATATATCGTTCATAATCCTTCTTTTTGATATTATGCCTTTTATTCCACTTTTCCCCTACATCTGGAATTCTAGTGGCTTCTGCAATAATAGCTGGTGAAAGAGTGAAATTGATCCAAGCAAGGTTCACCACATTATTCTCCATGTTTATGACAAATTTCATTGCCAACTCATGATGGTATTTAACCCTCTCAACCATCTGACAAAACTAAAAGCAAGACTGGTATCTGAAACATGTGGTAGCAAGAGGGCAAGCAAGGAGTTCAATCATGCTAATAGGTTCATCTCTAATAATTTTTCCACCCTTGTGAGGTCTCCTAGGCTATACATTTCTTTCCCTTGAGCTGTCACTAAGTGTTTCCTCTTCATAACTTGATTCACTGCTTCTTGTCATGGTGCTTGTCCTAGGAAGTGATGTGATGATGATATGGTGGAATATGATAATGAGGGAGGACAAGAGAGATGAGTATGAAGAGATTTTACCAATGTGAAATGGAGTTGGGGATGAAGGGAGTGAGTTTCCTTAGGGGAGTGGGATATGGAAGATGAAATTAATTAATTTATTTATGGAAATGAAATATAGAAAAGGGGAAAATGATGTGGGTTTTGGTTATGGAGTGAAAGACTTACAATGAAATGGAAATTGATGAAGACAAGCTAGGATTTGAGTTTCAAGATGAAAAACTTATGAAGAAAACATGTAGAAATCAAATTCAGCTCAAGAACAATGATAACATACTTGTAGGAGAGAAATGCAGCATTTTTGAGGGTTTTTGGGTGATTTGGAATGTTTGGGCAACTTCTTGACTGATGCGCAACACACTGGGCCCAATGCGTAATGCCCTTGTAAATTTACACTAGCACAAACCCGCTGATGTGCAGTGCCAGCCTTATGCGCAGTGCACTACCTCTGATGCACAACGTCAGGAATATTTGCTAGAAAAACATGGTTTTCACCTTCTTTTGTCCAATTTTCATCCAAATCGTGATTTTAGCTCTTCATGGATGTCTTGCACAATGAAATATATGACTAGTACGTTTTCACTTTATATATGGATGCCTTTTAATTTTTCCTTATTTGAAACCCACTTTTATAATGTCAAAGTCACTTTTGCTCATAAACTCTATTTTTCATTTGAATTGAATTTTCTTGATCACTTGATGAACTTGTATTGATGCTTTTGTTTCTTGTAGTGGCTGGAGTTGGCAAGGTGACCAAGGGCAGCGGCTGGAACTTATTACAAGAAAACACTTTAAATTACATAAAATTTGTACATAGAAATAAAAAAAAACTCTGTTTTCACCTCAAAATAGAGTTTTGAGGTAAAAACCATTTATTGGGTCATATCATCAGTAAATTTATGATCTTATGAACTTATAAAACCTCCTCATGTGCCTGCTGACCTTTTATTGTGTTTTGGATGACCATGGTGGCAAACCCTAGACCTAGTGAGACTAAAATCCCTAAAACTGATTTTGGTAATTGAAATGAGACAAAATGATAGTAAATGACCTAAACATGTGAAAGCATGCCAGCAGGTAAATGCCATAAGGGAAATTGATAATTAACCACTACCATCAGTTGATCCACGACCTAATGGAACGTAGGTGATCGGATGGGACACCTAATATGCATGCAAAAAGAGAAATTTGATCACTGATGGAGGGATGAAGATACCGACACTAAAACGGGCTAAGGGTTATTCCTTATAGATTTGGGTCATAGTTTTATGGGTGATTTGGCATTCTCATTAGGTATATTAATATTGATTTGTACATTTTTTCACAAATTGACCATTCATAGACACTCATATATGACATCTACTAATGTTTATGTATCATAGATCCTAACTATCAATGTTTGAGTTAATCCCTTGGTGTTTCAAGGTTACTATAACCTTGTTGTTTCATTGATTTTGTTCATATTTTTTTACATTTCTATGTAAGTTAGGGTTTGGTAACCCACTTGTTGTGCATTTTACCTCTATGTTTCACCTTGGTTCCTAGTTAAAATTGTCTAGGATTCTAACCGTGGCACCCCTTATCCAGTTTAAATCCATTTGAGCTGAGATAGAAGAGGCATATGTTGAATGTGCAAACTTGTTACACTAGGTCAGCTAGTGGGATTTACTTCAGTTGTTTCAGAGTTGAAGTAAAGGGATTATCAAGGTTTTGCCTCTTCCTTTGATATGAATAAAGCTCGAGTGGCTGATATAGACATGGATGCAAATATTGATTTCATTGCAGCAACTACTCATCTTCCCTTTGAGAGAGTGAAATGGTCTAAAAATTGTGCAATGTGTGACATTCCCTTGAAGAAACTTATAGTTAGTAATATTTGTGGATATCATGAGAAAGGTATGTTGATTTCCTCTCTGAAATATAAATGGTGTAGTTTAGTGCTTTTGTTGCATTTTATCTTACTTATGAAGAGTGAAATATTATGGCTTTTATTTATAACAAAAGGTCCTTAATGGAATTTCTCATACATAAACATAATTTTCCCCTTTATCTATATAAGTTCCAAACTAAAATGTCCTACAAATACCAGTCACATTGCAAGAACTCTGAATGATCACTTTTTCATCACAATTTAACCTATATTCTGGTTAGACATCATTTGGGGGCATAACCCTTCGTTTCACAGTCCTTTTCAATCACCATATCATCATTCAGTATAGAATGATTGTGAATAATTATTTCATGAAGAAAATCCTTGTGTTTCAAATGATAATAATATAAAAACTCTCAAACCTACTAGTGTTCACTGAACTAGAAGCATGAACAAGTGTACTATTGTCTGACATATGGAATGAAAATAGGAATTTAAGGATAAAATAGAAATGAAACCCTCCAAGGTAAGTCTTTGGGCCTAAATTTTACCTAAAGAACCTACACATGAAGAAGAGATAAATCAATCATAACAAATCCCTCAATCCAAAGTTAAGATTAAACAAATTCAGAGGAAAATTTCGGGAAAAAGGCAAAACATATCAATGGTTAAGATTTATCTCCAAGTCAATTATGCTATTTTAATTTATTGATGCCGAATTGTTTAATTATAGAAAACATCATATCAACATATATCATATTGGACATGTGGTATTGATAAGCCATCCTATTGGCCCATGCTATTGTAAGAAGACATATTTATTTGAGTTAAGAATTTCCATGGTAATGTGGGCATATAAATTTAGAATAAATTTATAATTTAGTTAACTTTTATGATTATTTTCATCTTGGTAATGTGAGATGTATAATGCGGTAAGTGTTTTGATGCTAATCATGGATTAATCCATATATAAGTCGTTTAATCTATATGGTTGCACTAGTTAAAATAGAAAAAAAGTGCTAAAAGTTCTTATTATGGGGGGTGTAGTCATGTTGATTTGTTTCTTGTTATACGGTATTGATGTGAAACACAACATCAACCATAGGAAAAGAAAATGTAACCTTTTGATATTTTTGGTAGACATTAGTTTATATATAAATACAAAATTTTTCTCAAAATGACAATGAATCTACTCTATAGTGGACATGCATAACATGAAAATATACTTCTATATGTCAAGTACATAATCTATGGTATAGTGAAATGGAATAATATTTTAAATCATATAGTGCTCTAGAATAAATTATACTTGTTTTGAAAATAAAAGGATGCGAGATTGGAGAAACGTTTTCTCCAAGGAATACATTCTCTAAACTAAGAATTTTATTTGTTGTCTTCTAGGATAAACTTTTAATTGTTCAATATTGTATAAAAACTAAAACGAAATTAAAAAATTATATCTAAAATTATAACCACAAAAAAAGAGCGAGAAAAAGTAAGAAGGAAAAAAGAATCAAAATTCTTTCTACACTTTAAACCATACAAAGTAAAGTGTTCATGTTATTTGGGAAGACTCTATACTAAAAAAATTTAAACACGCAAATCCATATCATTAACAAAAGTGGTAAACACCGGAGTAGTATTCACTGTAAAATGTATCTTCAAATATATAAACACTTTAGCATTAATGTAGCTTTAAAATATTTAAAATTCTATTTAAAATATCAATATTAAAGAAAATAACACACTTTTAATAGAAATTTAGGTAATAGAACAATTATATTAATTAAAGGGCTAGTGTATGTTAATACATCTCACAATGGTAAAATTTTAAAAATTATGAAGTGAACTATTTTATTATTATTATTATTATTACTATTATTAGTATTGTTATTATTATTATTATAAGTTAAGAATATATTTATTTCAGAAAGCATGGAAGAGGATTTTTATAAATGAATATTTATATCTACATTACATAGAGTTTCTTAATCTATAAATAGGGAATGCTACGATACCATGGGCCAGAGTCATGGCTTCTCAATATCACATGCCGAAAAAACCATAACTCATTAAATATGAAACTTCATCATATGATATTTTGTTAATTAATCAATTTCATTAAAATGATAAAAAGAGCATAACTACCTTGCACATAAACCTGAGTCCTTGAGTTGCATATACCACTAAAAATGTCATAGAATATTGAAAATAAATTTATAATTTAGTTAAATTTTGTGATTATTTTTATCTTGGTAATGTGATATGTATAATGGGGTAAGCGTTTTTATGCTTATCATGGATTAATGTGTATACAAGTCATTTAATTTATATGGTTGCACTAGTTAAAAAAGAAAAAAACTGCTAAAAGTTCTTATTATGGGGGGTGTAGTCTTGTTGAGTTGTTTCTTGTTATATGGTACTAATGTGAAATACAACATCAACCATGAGTAAAGAAAATGTAACATTTTGATATTTTTAGTAGACATCACCTTATGTATAAATACAAAGTTGTTCTCAAAATGACAATGAATCTACTCTATAGTGGATATGCATAGCATGCAAATATATTTGTATATGTCAAGTACATAATCTATGGTATAGAGAAATAAAATAATCTTTTAAATCATATAGTGCTCTAGAATAAATTATAGCTTTTTTGAAAATACAAGGATGCAAGATTGGAGAAAAGTTTTCTCTAAAGAATACATTCTCTAAACTAAGAATTTTCTTTCTAGTCTTCTAGGATAAACTTTTAATTGTTCAATATTGTATAAAAAAAAATAAAAAATTAACATAATATATCTAAAATTACAACCACAAAAAAAGAGAAAGACAAAGTAAGAAGCAAAAAAAAATCATAATTATTTCTACACTTTAAACCATACAAAGCAAAGTGTGCATGTTATTTGAGAAGACTCTATACTAAAAAAATTTAAACACAGAAATCCAATAACCAAAATAAGATAAATTATCTCACTCTCCTTATCATTAACAAAAGTGGTAAACACCGGAGTATTCACTATAAAATGTATTTTCAAATATTTGAAACCTTTATATTAATGTAGCTTTAAAATATTTAAAATGTATTTAAATTATCAATATTAAAAAAAATAACACACTTTTATTAGAAATTTAGGTAATAGAACAATTATATTAATTAAATGACTAGTGTATGTTAATACATCTCACAATGGTAATATTTAAAAAATCATGAAATTAGCTATTTTATTATTATTATTATTATAAGTTAAGCATATATTTATTTCAGAAAGCACAAAAGAGGATTTTTATCAATGAATATTTATATCCACTTTATTAAGGAGTTTCTTAATCTATAAACAGGGAATGCTACGATACCATGGGCCAGAGTCATGGCTTCTCAATATCACATGCCGAAAAAGCCAGAACTCATTAAATATGAAACTTGCTCATATGATATTTTGTTAATTAATCAGTTTCATTAAAATGATAAGCCTAACTACCTTGAACATAAATCTGAGTCCTTGAGTTGCATATACCACTAAAAAAGCCATAGAACATTTAATGTTCCTACCATAAATATAATAATACTTAATAATTAAATTAAATTTTAGGAATCCTATTTTATTATAAAAGAAACATATTTATCGATCTAATTAATTTTGACTTCATCTTAACTTTGAGTTATGAATAACATTTGAAAGAGTAAATATATAATTTGATATAAAAACTTGTTATTTTCAAATTAAAAAATGCATATCAAACTTAAGAGTAATCTATTACAATTGAAACCTAATTAAAGACATGTAAAAAATATAGTGAACCTAAATGAAAATATGCTATATATATTATTGAATACATAAAAATGAAAGAAATAGGTAAATATAACTAGCTATCTTCAGTCACTTATATTAATTTAGAAAAAATATTAATTATTGATAGTAAAAAGCACAAAACAAAAAAACTTAAACTAACTTATATTACATAAAGTATTTCGTGTGAAGTATAATATTCAATAAAAAAAATTGATTTTCAATTGGAAAATAAATAAAATTTAAAAAAATTAATTTGACTATATTAATATTGAGGCTAAATGAAGACGGTCAATTATATTGAATGCATTACGAGAGAAATAGAAAAATACAACGAACTGTCAATTACATTGAATGCGTTAAGACACAAATAGAAAAACATAACCACTAGAAATAGAAAAATATAACGAGCTGTCTCTATACAAAATAGTTAACCATGTAATATCAATTGAATTGCTAGCAGCTAGAAGAAGTGGACCAGAAAAGGCATCGGCCAAGATTACAGAGAAGGCATAGGCCAACATTATAGAATGTATTATTTACCGAAAATTAAAATTAAAGCATGAACATTCCAAATTTGCACGGACGAATGTATTATTTACCGAAAATTAAAATTCGAGCATGAACATTCCAAATTTGCACGGACGCGGATACATGACGTCGTTCTGTAGAGAATTTCTTGGAAAGAATTTCTTGAAAATAAAACCCAAACTGTTTGTATGAAAATTTCAAGAAAAGCATTTCACGCTTTTTTGAGGTAAACCTTGCTTTAACGAATCACAACTTTTTTGGCATATGTAGAGAATTTCTTGGAAATAATTTCTTCAAAAGAAAACCCAAACTATTTGTACGAAAATTTCAAGAAAAGCATCCCACGCTTTTTTGAGGTAAACCTTGCTTTAATAGATCACAGTTTTTTTGACCTATGAGCGATGGTCTGGAATTTTTATGTCGTTTTGAAATAGATTATGTTCTTGTGGGTTTCATTTATATGGGAACGAATAGAGAGGATAAATATAACTATGGCCTAGAATCTGGATTCGCAACAATTGTCTCAAATCCACCACTCACAAACACTCCTATATGACAAAGTTTGAGTTAATTCCTTGTAGTGTATCTATCTGAGGGATTCGACTCTCCATCACATGTAAATGACTCTAGTACACCTGAATGAATGAGAGAGAAATTTCATTAACACAACTCGATTTCTGTAAATTGAATTAAAGCGTTTTCCTATGTGTCTAGTTGTTTTCTTGGATTTTTTAATAATATCGTGTGCATAGATCATCAATCATTCCACATAAATCGAAATGGAGATCGAGGCAATGTGTTTAATGATTAGGCTTCTCATGCATATGAACCTTTGGGTTGAGTTTCATTTTTGACCCTGATTTCTTTCTTGACAGTGGAAGTTCATCATTGAAAGACAACCTAGATGTTACACCATACTGATTCCTAAATCTTTTCAAAAGGTTCGGAAATCTCCACAAGGTTCTCGAAATGGAGATTTAAGAAGACTGTGCCGGGTGGTGTTGACCTTACTAATGTCTTTCAAAAGATAACGAAATCTCCACAATTTTATGTTCGAGAGAAGGAAATTGAAAAATATTGTGCCTCCTCCACAACAATATTATGTGAAGATGGCTATGCAACTAGTAATCAACAAAACCCAATTGACTCGACGGAGTCATAGCTTCCATTCACAATCCCTCTTGTCATAGGTGATGACCATCTTAGAAGATGTCAACCGTGGCCACTGGGATCGTTTTTTTGGACAATAAATTCCTCAGAGCCTACAGTCCATGTTGTTGTGAACTTATCTGTAAGAGGTATCTGGGTGGTGGTCACTGGGAGCGGTAAAGTGGGTCACATTGAAGATGGGAGCGGAGTCTCTGACTAGATTTGGATTTGGATGGACTCCCTCCAATCAATCTGAATTTTCTGAATCTGTTGAATTTGAAAGCTAAGGAGGGACACATCCTCCATCATATCATTTGGCTTGCCGATAAATTTATTTTCCAACTCTTTGTATTCGATCACTCCGACTATAGGTTACAGATAATCATTTAATTTCATTGATATAGCTCCATTTTGTCTTGTTTTTAAGCGCTTATTTTCTTCTTTTAAAATTTAATTGCAATGGCTTTTTGGTTTGATTTTCTTTGTTTTTAAAATTAAATCCCAAATCCTCTGCATCCATGGATCCCTCGAGAGAAACACGGCCTGCTAGTCTGGTTGTTGGACCATCTCATCTTCGTGGCAGAAGATTCTAACAATGGTCGAAGATGCCATTGCGAGGGTTTTTTCTGGAGAAGAAATTTATCAGAGCGTGTGGATTCATCTATGAGAGGTAATTATTTCTTCACTCAAGAGGTCTTGTAAAATCAATGTCCATTTTATCATAAATGTGTTCACCTGTTTTTTTTAATAAAAATAATGTTCAGATTGCCATGTATTTCTTTATTTTCATGTATCACAGTTCATTAAAATAATTTATAATTGATAGTGATCGTTGTGATGATAAGGAATTTATTTATTTTTGTTTTATTTTCATCTTTTTTATCAGTGAGAAAAGACACCAATACTAGAATGACAGAAAAGGGATTCAATAGAATGACACCAACATTAACATTATGTAGGTTGGTTCTTCTCTCCTAATTGTTTTTGCTTTCTTTCACCCTTACAATTTCAATATATATATATGGAGTTGATGCTATATTGTCAAACAACTTAACAAAAGAAAATCTACATCCTTCTCTAACAAGGGTAGCCTTTTCCATGCCACCAAACTCAGGCAAGATTAGTGTTGCAACGTTCT
Source organism: Pinus taeda (assembly GCA_000404065.3). Classification (NCBI taxonomy): domain Eukaryota; kingdom Viridiplantae; phylum Streptophyta; class Pinopsida; order Pinales; family Pinaceae; genus Pinus; species Pinus taeda. The sequence goes on from APFE030278996.1 coordinate 11,705, forward strand.
TTTACCTGCCCAATAAAATAATATTTGAATTGTTTAGTTATATTTGTGTTTGTATAATTATTTATTGATTTGAAATTATATAATAATGAAAAGAATATTTTTGTGAATTATTGGTTTATTTACAACTAAATGTTAACAATGTGAAAGGATATCTATGTATTATTTTATTATATGTAATTATTTGTCATTTGGAAATTGGATGATATAAAATAATTTATTCATGAGTAGAATTGTTTTATTTTTATAAGATATGTGAAATGGATGTGTTTGATTATTTAAATGTGAAAAGAGGCTTAATTATTTTTTCCAATGTACCCTTAAACTATATTATTTTATAATATTATATATTTGTTAGATGACATGACATCGATATTTATGTATAGACATTGCTTTCCATTTGTAATGATATGTATATGTTGGTGTATTTTATGTGCTTTTTTAAATGAAAGTATTTTTTGTTTGTTTATGTGATATGATGGTTGTGCTTTTTCTAATTAGATAATAGGATTTCATTGAAGGATAATATGATGTTGAAATCTTTCGCACGTTTAATGTGTATATATTTATGTATGTATTTCTTTTATTGTTTGTTAGATGATATAGTGATTGGTTTTCTTAGACAATATCATTATTATTGATTTCTAATTGATAAGATGTTTTTGTTTACTACATGACGTTGATGTATTTGTTAAATGATATGATTATGATAATGATGATTATGTTTTTGTTTATTAAATGTCATGCTTTATGTTTGATGATATGATGGTGATAATGAGAGCGAGAGAGATAATGAGAGTGTGGGGGGGGAGAGAGGGAGAGAGTAGAAGAGGGGTGCGCGGAGAGATGTAGGGGGGCCAGGGTAGGAGGGGAAGAGAGAGAGAGAGGAGGGAGGGAGGTAGAGAGGGAGAGAGAGTGAGAGAGAGAGGGAGAGGGGGAGGGAGAGAATGGGAGAGAGAGGAAGAGGGGAAGAGATTTATAGAGAGAGATAGAGGGAGCGGGGCAGAGATCTAGAGAGAGAGGAGGAAGATGGACGGTGAGAGAGAGGGGGGATGAGAGGGGGAGGGATAAGGAGAGGGAGAGGGGGAGGAAGAGAGGCATAGAGAGAGATATGTGGGTGCATAGAGGGGGATCAGGAGTAGGAAGGGGAGAGAGAAAGATAGGCGGTGGGGGAGGAGGAGTGAGAGAGAGGGGGGGAGGAGGAAAGGTTGTGCGAGAGGGAGAAGGGTAGAGAGAGGAAGAGGGGGAGTAGGAGAGGAAGAGAGATGGATATGGAGAGAGAGAGGGAGAGGGAAGGGTAGGAGGAGGTAGAGGCAGAGGAGAGAATGATGGGCATAGGGAGAGGGAGAGGGAGGGAGATAAAAATAGAGACAAAGGGGAGAGAGAGAGAGAGAGAGAGGGAGAGAGGGAGAGAGAGGGAGGGGGAAAGAAGATAGGGGGAGGGAGAGGGGGAGAGAGAGAGGGTGTGGAACAAAGGGAGGGGGAGAGAGAGAGAGAGAGACAGGGAGAGGGAAAGAGAGATATGAGGGGGAGAGAGGAGGATAGGGAGAGGGAGTGAGCAGGAGGGAAAGGCAGAGGGGTAGAGAGAGAGATAGGTGGGGGAGGAGAGGGGCAGAGGGAGAGGGGACCATGAGCAGGAGTGGGAGAGATTGAAAGAGGGGGATGGGGAGAGGGAGAGGGAGAAAGAGAAGGAGAGGTAGAGGGGGGACAAAGAGTGAGAGATAGAGTCAGAGAGGGGAGAGTGTGGTGAAGAGAGAGAGAGAGGAGGAGAGAGAGATAGAGAGAGAGGTGGAGGGAGAGAGGGGGAGCGGGAGGGAGAGACGGGGAGGAGGAGGGAGAGGAGGAGGGAGTGTGATAGGGGGAGGAGGATATGGATAGTGAGGGAAATAGTGGGAGAGCAGAGGGAGGCAGGAGAGGAAAAGAGAGAGAGACACAAGGAGTGGGGGTAGGATGGGTAGAGAGAGGAAGGCAGTGAGAGGGAGAGGGAGAGAGGGAGTGAGAGGGAGAGAGGGAGAGAGAGGGTTGAGGGGAAGGTATAGGTGGAGATAGATGGAGAGGGGGAGAGGGTGGGAGTGGGGAAAGGTGAGACAATGGTAGAGGGTGGTAGGTAGAGGGAGAAGAAGAGGAAGTAAGAGGAAGAGAGAGAGCGGGATAGAGGAGGGAGGGTGGAGAGGGAGAGAGATGGAGAGAGGGAGAAAGGAGGGAGGGAGGAGATCAAGAGAGAGGGAGAGGGAGAGAAAAAGGGATAGGTAGAGGGAGAGGGGGAGAGAGATAGAGAGAGTGATAGAGAGAGAGGAGGGAGAGTGAGAGAGAGAGGGAGGGACACAGAGAGAGGGCAAGGGGATGGGAGAGGGGGGGAGAGAGAGAAAGAGAGAGAGAGAGAGAGAGAGAGAGTTGGAGGGAGGAGGGGAGAGAGAGAGAGAGAGTTGGAGGGAGGCGGGGAGAGAGGGAGCTGGAGATAGAGGGGGAGGGGAGAGAGAGTGAGAGGGGTAGGGAGAGAGGGGTGAGGGAGAGATTGGGGGAGGGAGGGGGAGAGAGAGATAGAGAGAGAGAGAGAGAGGAGGGGAGAGAGCGGGAGAGGGGGATAGGGAGAGCGAGAGAGGGGGGGAAGAGTAGAGAAAGAGAAAGATGGGGGAGAGAGTAGTAGAGGGAGAGGGGTTAGAAGTAATTGATTTTTTTTCATTAGTCTGCAATTAGATAGCTTACATGCCATTCTTTCATGCCATATGTTGATATTTCTGGAGTCTTTAGCTTAACCCCATTTTATAAGTTAATTAACGAAATATTGTGATTATGGGTGAAATCAGTGATTAGTTTTTAGCTTCTTTACTTTTTTGTTTTGAGTGCAATAGTTTGATAGATTTCAATTCTGTAATTAGATGGATAGCAGAGACAGTAACCTCATTTTCATTACTTTGTCTTTTCCTTAATTTATGTAGCTGCATGTTTACACTTTCATCTAAAGCTTTGATTTTGTAGACAACATGTTTTGAGATATTTGAAGTTCTAAGTTTGGAAATTACCGTAAGAGGCACAAACCTTGTCTTTAATCCTATATCCACACTTGATGTTTAAAAGTATTCTTGAAACTTTAGAATAGGATTTTCATTTTCATTAAACACTTTAGGATACCAACAAGAACAAAACCTCAAAACAAGATAAAAACTAAAAACAGTAAGGTAAGAAAAAGGTTGTCTTGCACATACAATGCACTACACTTCATCAATTTACGAATCCTGGATTGATAACTTATGTAGCAATTTAGGACACACTAAATTGACTAAACATTTTGGCACCCTAGAACTACCTCTCTTCTTCTCATTTTCCTAAACCTTTTCTCTTCTATTTTCCCATATCAGTGTCCCATAAGCTATCAAAAGTTGTTACATGTTGATTTTAGCAATACAATTGAGTGATTTTAGATTATATCATTGTGTGTGCTATTTGATCTAGTGTTTGTTTATCAGCTACGCAATGTAGCCACTTTCTGCAGCTAATTAGCAATTCGCAATTGTTTTCATTGTTCTGTAGCGTACAGGTGTCAGTACGAGAAACGAGACACATGGGTAGTTTAGAAATGATCCACACATGGACGAGGTCCTATCTAGTTAGCCGAATTTCTGAAGAAAAGTACCAATCAAAGGGTGGTCAACAAAAAGTCCTGTGTCAACTAGGACTGTATTCCAGCACACAGGGAAGCCTGAAACTGTTCCAGAATACATGGACTCATTTTTTCCACTTGCAGGTCATCTCCATAACGCAATATAACATCCTCTTTGCATAGATTTACTAGTCACGGGAACAAAGAGGCTGAATCCTCTGATTCTGAGCTGTTCACGTGTCCACTGCTGAAGAAATTTCTCCAAAATACTGATATCCATTTCCTCTATAGATATAAGCATTTGAAACACAAGTATTTTAGTTTTGATATTGTTGTTTTTAGCGTTATTTTGCTGTTGTAACCGAGAGATATATCCTCTGTTTCATAATAGAAAAAACTATGTTTTTCATGACTGTTTAAGCATGGTTTGAAGTGAAGTGACAACGTGTTAATCCAAAGTTGTGCAGAGGACCCCTATTGGCTAAGGTTTTTCTTTCATTTGGTATAGTTTTCATGCATATTTTCTCTTACTTGAGTTGTACATATTTCATGTTTCGTTTATGGTATTAATTGTTTTACTCCTGTACATATTTCTGCATCATTGTTATATTTTCCACTAACACTGATTAGTGCATTTCAGGATAGGTTATGTTCGACCTTTTTAATGTAGTTCTTGCATCAAGTGGTGATCTGAGACTTGCTTCCTCTATTGAACTTTAGTTTTTAATTCCAGCTATTATGCTTTCATTTTAGTGAGATTTTTTTACTGCTTTTAGATAGTTTAGATATCATTTCTTCATGCTATATGATGATATCTCCAGAGCCTTTAGCTTAACCCCATTTCAGAATTTAATTGGTGAGCTATTTTGATTATAGGTGAAGTAATTTGATTTTTCTTTCATTAATCTGCAAGTAGATATTTTAGATATCAATTCTTCATGCTATATGATGATATCTTCATAGCCTTTAACTTAACCCGGTTTTATAAGTCAAGTGGCGAGATATTTTGATTATAGGTGAAGTAATTTGATTTCAGTTTCATTAGTGTGCATGTAGATAGTTTAGATATCAATTATTCATGCTATATGATGATATATCCAGAGACTTTAGCTTAACCCCATTTTACAAGTTAATTGGCAAGCTATTGTGATTATAGGTGAAGTAATTGATTTTGTTTTCATTAGTCTGCAAGTAGATAGTTTACATGTCATTCCTTAAGTGTCATATGATGATATTTCTAGAGTCTTTAGCTTAACCCCATTTTAGAAGTTAATTGATGAAATATTGTGATTATGGGTGAAATCAGTGACTAGTTTTCAGCTTCTTTACTTTTTGGTTTTGAGTGCAATAGTTTGTTAGATTTCAATTCTGTAATTAGATGGACAGTAGAGAAAATAACCTCATTTTCAGTACTTTATCTTTAGCTTGATTTATGTAGTTGCATGTTTTACACTTTTTTTCAAAACTTTGATTTTGTAGACAGCATGTTTTGAAATCTTTGAAGTTCAAGTTTGGAAATTACCATAAGACATAAACCTTGTCTTTAATCCTATATCCACACTTGATCTTTAAAAGTATTCTTAAAACTTTAGAATAGGATTTCCATTTGCATTAAACAGTTTAGCAGACCAACAAGAAAAAAACCCTAAAACAAGATAAAAACTGAAAACAGTAAGGTAAGAAAAAGGTTGTCTTGCACATACAGTGCACTACACTTCATCAGTTTATGACTCCCAAATTGATAAGTTATGTAGCAATTTAGGAAACACTAAATTGACTAAACATTTTGGCGCCATTATCGGGGAAGTGTAATTAGGTATCCTATTTCTTAAATTAAAAAAAAATAGCGAAAAATTGATAATTTGTTGAAGTATGCTCTCCTCTTGCAGCTAGTGTGATCTGGAGGATTAGAAAAGAGAGTTATTAGTTCAATAATTTCTTGAATATGCTCTCTTCTTGGACCTAGTGTGATTTGGAAGATCAGAAAAAGGATTATTAGCCCAATAAAAAAATCATTACAAGTACCATAATTCATGTTCATATAACATTTTGTTTTTTAAATTAATCAATTTAATTAAAGGGTAGAAAAGGCAAAACTACATTTGAGATAAATGTTAACCCTTGAATTCGTATTTTGTGTCTAATATTTAAAAGATTAAAATTGTATGATTTCTTATTTAAATTTCTATTTCATGTGTTTTTTGAAATGGCATATACATGTAAGAATTTTGTTTTTCATTGTTTGTATGTGTAGTGTGTTTTTTGAATGCTTATTTGCTAATGTATGTTTTTAAATTTTTGTGAATTACTTATTTGAAATTGTACGTTGTGTGTTTAGTTCAATTTGTATATTGCTTGCTTGTTTATTTGAAATTGTACTTTGTATGTTTTTATTTATTGGAAATTGCATATATATATGTGTGTGTGTGTGTGTGTGAATGTTTATTTTTGAATATTTGTATTGTATCTAGCTTGAAATTGAAATTGTGTTTTTGTAGTATTCAATTTTGATTGTAATTAACTTCATAGTGTAAATTTTATTTTTTATATAAATTGTATGTTTTTACTTTGTATATTGTGTGTTTACTTATTTAATGTTGCATTTGCATTTCTAAGTTGTTTCTTTGTATTGACTTTGGAATTGTATAATATGTGTTTTTCCATTTGAATTTGTATTTTGTGTTAAATATTTAAAATTTTAAAATTGTATATTTGCTTATTTAAATTTGTATCTTGTGTGTTGTTTGAAATTGCATATACATGTGAGAATTTGTTTTCCCAGTGATGTATCTTTGTATGTATATGTGGTTTTGTCAATGTTTGTTTGTTAATATCTGTGTTTAAATTTTATATTCCATTGCATTTGAAATTGCTTAAGTATGTTTACTAAGTGTCTTGCCAATAAATGCTTGTGTTTGCTATGTTGATTTATATTAGCAATGAATTCTATTATAAACTTGAATGTGTGTATTTTACATATATTTTCTTAAGTGTTACATTTTTATTGTATTCTATTAGAATTTGTATTTTGTGTTTAATATTTCAAAATTTAGAATGGTATGTTTGTTGTGTGTTGTTTGAAATTGCATATACATGTGAGAATTTGTTTTGTCAATGTTTTTTGATGTATATTTGTATGTGTATGTGGTTTTGTCAATGTTTGTTTGTTAATGTATGTGTTTAAATTTTATATTCCATTGCATTTGAAATTGCTTAAGTATGTTTTCTAAGTGTTTTTCTAATAAATGCTTGTGTTTGTTATGTTGATTTGTATTATCCATGAATTCTATTATAAACTTGAATGTGTATATTTTACATATATTTTCTTAAGTGTCATCCTTTTATCATATTCTATTTACATTTGTATTTTGTGTTTAATATTTAAAGTTTCAAAATTGTGTATTTTCTTATCTATATTTGTATTTAGTGTGCTGTTTGAAATTGCATATAGATGTGAGAATTTGTTTTTCCAATGCTTGTTGATGTATCTTTATATGTGCATGTGGCTTTTTCAATGTTTGTTTGTTAATGTATGTGTTTACATTTTATATTCCATTGCATTTGAATTTTCTTAAGTATGTTTACTAAGTGTTTTGCCAATAAAACCTTTTGTTTATTATGTTGATTTGTATTAGTGATGAGTTTGATTATAAAATTGAATGTGTTTATTTTACATATCTTTTCTTAAGTGGAATGTAATTTTTCCAGGTTATTATATTAAGTAACATATACATATTTCATTGGACATGCATAGTTTGGACCTATGGGTGTCTTTGAGTAAAACAATCTCTAAATAATTCTAGCTAACATAAATAAGAAGCACAAATTTTATGTTCAAATCTAGATGGAACTAGCGTCAAAGTTGTGAAGAGTATGCACACATGCGATACAACTTATTGTATGCATGAAGAAATCATACATTAATAATGGTATGACCTCCATAAGTAGGTCAATGGGAGTATCACCCAAAAGTAACAATATGTAATGGAATTGTAAAACCTTCTTCTAAGGCTCGCGATTAATATTATTAAGACAATATTAAATACAGGTTCAAGGCCACATTATTGATTTGAATCAAACTCCAATGTGTCAACTCAAAGCATGCAACCACAAAATTCACAACCTTGATCTGCATACCCATTCAAATATGGATGGAGTTCCACTGATATCTTACAATATGTCTTTCCAAGATGCAACAAGAAAAAAATGCTAGATCTTACAAAGGTACTTCATATGGGAAGTGATAATATTAAAATAATTTGTATGTATTTATAAAATTTATATCAAAAATAGATTGGATATGGTGGCGTTTATGCACTTGAATTAAAAATAGAGCAATCCAGTTGTAGGCTAATGGCTAATAAGAAGTACACTAGATTTGGAGCATGACTATCTGAATTAATTAAAAAATTCTTGATAAAGCCAAAATGTTTCGCATTAAAATAGTCATGCAGATCTAAGGATCTTATTCTAATAAAATAATACTTGCACCAAAGGAGTGATATATAAAAATGGATGTAGAAGAAAGAATGATAAGATGTGCAACAACTCGTTGTTCAATCAATAGGATGCTTTAACCATATAGGATGGTTAGGTGGGACTATTAATCAGGATGGTTATACTCAAACATATAATATGAAATTTACATTTTATACCACTATCAAAAAATCTTGAAGAAATTTGCCGGCTAGATTGCCTTAATAGTGTTGTTGGTTTTGAATAGGACAACATAAAAAATATCTCCTAAACGATGAAAGAATTCATTTGATAATTGATAAATGAGTTATGTTATTTTGTTTCCAGTGGTGATTTAATGCTTAAGAAGAAGTGTAAAATGTGATTAACTTAGGTTCACAACTTGGTAGGCATAGTACCTAGAAAACTTTGAGCATGTGGAATTAAGAGTATGGTAACCTTCATTTATAACTCATGTATGGGAGATGTATCTATTTTCATATTTATTGTTCAATTGGTTTTGAACATACACTAAAGTATTCATG